>WTXC01000059.1:0-172156 GCA_022496195.1 Lactifluus subvellereus | reverse complement strand
CTGGGGCGCTGGGTAGGGGCTGGTGCTCTGGGAATGAAGTGTGGTTTGGGAGTGAAGCGCTGCTGGTTGGGGGCGGGTCCTAGGTCAGCGAGTATCTGGGCACTCCTAATGACTTCCTTTCGCGCCGCCTCCTGCCAATCGTCTAGGGTCGTTGGTATGGTCTCTTTGTTAAGGATTTTTAGCGCTATCCCTCGACGAAGACCTTTTTTGAAGAGGTCTAGCGTTCCTAGGTCAGTGGGGGATCGTCCTGCTGCTAGGACAAGGTGGTTGAAGGTAGTGATGAAGCCGTCGACGTCATTTTCCTGCATTCTGAGATTGACCAACTTGTTAAAGGTGTTTTGCTCCTTGGCTGTATCCATGAAGGCGTTAGTAAAGTCCTGGACAAAGCTAGCCCATAGCGCTTCGTCTGTTTTCTGGATGTGGTTGGCGATTCGGGTGGTTCTCTCTTCTAGGAGTGCTGTCTGCGCGTCGGTCCAGTCGTCTACTTTAGGGCCTCTGATGTACCCAATGGCTAGCGCTACTCGGTTATAGGGGATGGTGACATTGTCCGATTTTCCATTGAGGATTCAGTACAGCTTGAATTCCTTCAGGAATTTGGCACTTTTGCTTTGGTCTCCATTGAAAATTGCTGGCGCGTTTCCTTTCATGGAATCGTTGCCGTTTCCTTGTGGTGCTGAGATTGTTGCCATACTGGTTTGCTGCGGGGGCGGGGGTGGTATAGGTTGTTGGAGAATGGGTGGTGGCGGTGTAGGCTGGGCTGCTTGTTGTGCTAGGTGGAGCAGCTGTGGTGTGGCTGTCATTTCTTGGGTAAGGGGGTGACTGCCTTGGAGCGTGGCAATGTCTTGTAGTCCGGTGCTTAGGAATTCTTCAAGCGGCTCTGTTTCCTTTTGCTTCCCTTTCGATGTGGAAGGGGCTAGCGGGGGCGAAGGTGGGTCTACGTTGATGCTTTCTGGAGCCTTACCAGGGTGTCCTAGTCCTGTGGTATCGTCGTGGGGGATGCAGTTGTCCGGTTTTGTCCAGTAACGACTTTCTGCCCACTCTAGGATATACCAGTGGTCATTGATGAATTCGATAGGGAAGTGTTTTTCGCTTCCATCAGGGGCTTGGATTGTGTGGTGGTAGCACCACTTTCTGGGGTTTCGGTCAGTGTCTTTCCAGTAGGCTCCTCCACAGATATAGTCCGGTAGGTCTGCGTTTTTCCATGGTGCAACTGGGGTATCTCTGGTTTCCAAGATCTGTATTTGGAGGGTCGCCACGATTACTGTCCTTCTTCCTGTAGGATGAGTTCCACCTGATGAACGAAGATGGTGCAGACGAAGTCAACTTCTGCGATGATTTTGGCTAGTTCTTGTGCGATTTGATCAAGGTTGTGGTGGTGCCTGTTCGGACCGTCAGCACAGGTCCTTGGGCACTCGTGTCAGTGGCGGTTAACGTCGCCTTCAAGTTGGTTTGTGGCTTCTCGTGTCCAGAGGACGGCTTCAAGGATGTCTGGTAAGCTGATTTCGTGGAGGGGTCCTAGACACAGTCGTCGAGTAGACTCCAGGGTTCTAGCGATAGCTGTAAGATGGTGAGGGCTGCTTCAAATGCTGTGAAGTCTTCCAGCCACTTCTGTTCGATGAATCGAAAGTTTTCTACTTCGATTGAGAGGGCGTGATGTTGTTCTGATGGTCCTTCGGCACAGGACAGGAAGCAAGCGGTGTTGTGACGATATACTGCATCGTCAAGGAGGATTCTCCACTGAGTAATATGTGCACGTCTTCTGTTAAGATCGCTAAGGCGTTCCCAATAGTCTGTATTGTCCAGGGCGGGGCGTTCCTGGTGGTTAGTGGGAAGCTTGACTTATGTTACGGCTCGATGGGCCGTGAGCATGACTTGTGCACTTGGGCGTGGGCAAGAGTGATCACGTGCGAGGTAACAAGCACGTGGTCCTGAATCGTGACACTTCTGGTGGTCACGTCGACGCGGAGCGAAGCTAAGTTCTTTGGAGTCGGGCGAGCACGTGACTAGTGCGAAGGCCCAGAGCTAAGTCGTTACAGCCGACTTAGAGAGGTGTGAGAGTGAAGCAGTGCCTTGCTGAGCAATGAAACCTTAAGGCAACTTGAAGCGGCGAGTTCAAGTGAAGAGGATGGCTTAGAGCGGCGAGCTCAAGTGAGGAAGCAAGAGTAGATCGATTTAGAACAAAGTCAAGCTTAAGGCTTGACTGTACGCAAAGTGCGGCCCTTATATAGGCCCATACAGGATGATCACGTGCTACTATGCTACCGAGTCATACAAGGGTAGTGGAGTAGTCCGCTAAGTATAGTACCGGCTCCACAGGCCACTGTGGAGCGGGGTGAGTCAGGGTCGAGTCAGTGCTAAGTATAGTACACGCTCCACGGCACAGTGGAGCGTGGCGAGTTGGCTATTGAGTCAGGGTCTAGAACGTAAAGCTGGACATAGGCTAGGCATCATAAAGAAAAGGAAAGGACGGTCCTTACAGTCCGTAGGTGAGATCGTAACAGGCGGGGACTGTGGTACCACCGATGGAGATGATCGGCGGGCTAGACGGGGGAAGTGGGGCGGCTGCTGCTTCTCTTTCTGCAAGGCACACCAACTGCTGGGCGTGCCCTCTGTTGATGGCGACTTGGTCGTAGAAGGGCAGGGCAGGGAACTCGTGCGTTTTCTCTTGGCGGGCGTGGCTGAGTTGTCTTGCAAGTCTTTTGACTTGCGATGGGCTACGGGTCGGCTTGGGCAGGATCTGGCGCTGATCCTGGGCAGTGCGCATCCGCATGGCATGAACCTTGCTCATGCAGGCTTTCTTGGCGGATCGTGGGCCTGGCAGGGCCGCAGCTTCGGCGTAGGTGGTGGGCGCTGGCCTTTTAATGCCTTGCTGAGGGCAATCGGTGGGGGCGGCAGCGTAGGGGACAAGGCGCGTTGTGATGGGTTGTGCTTGTCGCTCGGCGATGGTGCGGGCCATGGCGATGGTGGCACGCAGAGGGGAAGGTGGGGAAAGGGGGCAGCGTGGGGTGTCACACTTTTGGCGAGTGTGGCCCTTCTTATTGCAGTTGAAGCAGCGGCCCTGCTCCAACTGTTGGATTCTTGCGTGGTCCAGATCCATGGGCATTGGGGTCTGGACCCATGTGGCGGGGAGTTGTCGGCTTTCCCATTGACCGCCTTGTGGCCAGACTGCTACTGGCTTGGCTTCTTGCGGTCGGGGCTTGATGGCGACTCCATGTGTAATGGTGGGGGCGGTCCTCGGCGTTGGCTTAACCCGGGGCTTCTTGGTGCGTGGCGCGGCACGTCCCTTCTTGATCTTGGCCCTTAGCTCCACAAGGAGCTGGCGCTGGGCTCTGGTGCTGAGGGTTCTTGCTTGAGTCATTATGGAATTTACTGTGGTAAATTCCTCGGACGTGAGTGCGGTGATCTCCGTGCTTTCTTGACTCAACGAGTAGTTTAGAGTCATTTCAGACTCATCCTGACTGGCGTAGTCAGTGGCAGCTAGTTTTACGTTGTTGCGGACGTGGCACGTGGGGGATGTGGTGCGGGATGAGACAGAGGTGGAGCTTACGCTCCCGAACTTGGCGGCGATCATGGCCATGTGCAAGACTTCCTTGCATGTGGCTTCTTGCCATTCCTGGAGGGTGCTGGGCACGTGTTCCCTCATGGCGATGGCGACATAAAGGTGGCGGGGCAAGGCCTTTTTGTATAGATCGAGGGCGCCAGCATCTTGCGGCGGGAAGGCGGCATGGGTGAGGAGGGTGTTGAAGGCGGCGATGGTGGCATCGACGTTGCCTGCGTCGATCTTGAAGCTTTTCAGCTTCTGGAGGGCTTCTACCTCTTCTGTGAGGTACTGGAAGGCGCTGTTGAAGGCACCCTGGAACTCGGTCCAGTACCATTCGTCGGTTGCGGGGCGTCCGGCTTGCTCGAGCTGGGTGATCTGGGCGCTGACCCAGTCCTCGACTTTCGGTCCACAGATATAGGAGAGCGCATATGCGGCGCAGTCTCTTGGCGTGGGCATGGTGGGGCTGTTCAGGATGGTGAAAATCTTGAATTGTTGCAGGAAATTCCTGGCCTGCGACTTGTTCCCGTTGAATACTGTCAGTGGCATACCGGACAGGCTGGCGTCATCTGGTATTTGGGCGTGCCCCAGGGAAGGCGCATAGGCGGGCATGGGCATAGCTGGCATAGCTGTAGTGGCGGGCATAGGTGGCATAGGCGATCCGAGGTCCAGGCTGGGACTCGGGCTTGGTACCTTGGGGATGGGGCGTGACATGGCCTCGGCAAAGGCCGGTACCGATTCTGTTAGTGGCGGTGGGGTGGGTTGGTGCATCCATAGCCATGGGGCGTGCGCTGGTCGCTTCCCGAGGGCGACCTCTGATGGGGCTGCAGGGATGGACTCTTCTACCATGTGCTCTGGTGCAGGCACAGGCAATTCCTCCGTTTGCTGCGCGAATCTGGTGTAGCGCGGTGGCGAGGCGCTAGCTGGCGTGGGTAGGGTGCTTGTGTTGATAAAGGGGAAGTCCGGGGGCGAATCCGGCTCTATTGGCATGGGCGTTGGGCTGTTGGTCGGGCTATCCTCACTGGGCTGTGGGGCTTCAATGGGCGTTGGCGGCTCTGAGGGTGGCAGCTCCATCATGGCTGCATGCTCGAGGTCGGTGTACCTTCCAAGGCGCATGGCTTCTGCGCGTGCTGGTCCGTACATCATGGATGTGACCGTCCATGTTTCTCCGTCGACGATCCAGAGGGGGCTCCAGGCGTTGAGTATTTCATTGAACTCAACTGCCCATATTCTTTCATCGTGTGGGTCCTTTACGCGATACCCAGCGTAGGTCTTGCTGGGATCTCTGATGGTGGGGGCGGCTGGGTTGGCGTGCCAGATGGCAGCTCCTGTGACATTAGGGGGGAGGTCAGGTCCTTGGCAGTGTTGGACCTTCTGGTAGTCTTGCAGGAATCGCAGGTGGCTTGGGCGATCCTGCGGGTGAGAACCTATCTTCCTGGTGGTTGGGGCCATAGATGGTTTTCTTTCTTTTTTTTACTGGTGGTAGGGGCAGTACTGGCTGTGGCAGAAGTAGGCGTGGAGGCTGGCGAGTTACGTGCTTGGTGGCACCTGGAATGAACTTGGTGGCGTGAGGACTGGCTAGCACCTTGAAGGTGTTCTTGTTGGGCGGCAGAGGGTACTCTTCTTTCAGCGGACGACGTGCTAGTCATTTGCTGTTGTCTTGCTCCTAAGGCTGGCTCTTGGAGATCTTTAAGGGATCCTTGACTTATGTTACGACACCACGGGTCATTCTGGTGTAACAGCAATTACAACTGGTGAGTCCACTTGGGGCAGCAGTGGGCGAAGAGCTTCTTGATACGAGAGTAGTTCGGTGTTGACCAATAAGTCACTTGTATGTCTTGGTTACTTGCACATGTGGCAGAGCACGTGATCGTGGAAAGGGCGAGAGGCACGTGACCGTGGTGAGGTGCACGTGATCGAGCTGAGTCGCTTTAGCGTGGACTCAGAGAGGACGACAGGCGGTACGCTTCGAGGCGGCAAGCTCGAAGGTGTTACGATCTCACCTATGGACTGTAAGGACCGTCCTTTCCTTTTCTTTATGATGCCTAGCCTATGTCCAGCTTTACGTTCTAGACCCTGACTGATAGCCGACTCGCCGCACTCCACTGTGCCGTGGAGCGCGTACTATACTTAGCACTGACTCGACCCTGACTCACCCCGCTCCGCAGTGGCCTGTGGAGCCAGTACTATACTTAGCGGACTACTCCACTACCCTTGTATGACTCGGTAGCATAGTAGCACGTGATCATCCTGTATGGGCCTATATAAGGGCCACACTTTGCATACAGTCAAGCCTTAAGCTTGACTTCGTTCTAAATCGATCTACTCTTGCTTCCTCACTTGAGCTCACCGCTCTAAGCCATCCTCTTCACTTGAACTCGCCGCTTCAAGTTGCCTTAAGGTTTCATCGCTCAGCAAGGCACTGCTTGCTCTCACGCCTCTCTAAGTCGGCTGTAACGACTTAGCTCTGGGCCTTCGCACTAGTCACGTGTTCACCTGACTCCAAAGAACTTAGCTTCGCTCCCGCGTCGACGTGACCACCGGAAGTGTCACAATTCAGGACCACATGCTCATTACCTCGCACGTGATCACTCTTGCCCACGCCCAAGTCGCACAAGTCGTGCTCACGGCCCATCGAGCCGTAACAGTTGCCTCGCATGTGTTCACTCTTGCCCACGCCCAAGTCACACAAGTCGTGCTCACGGCCCGTCGAGCTGTAACAGTGTTCACAGCTGAGTCGTTGCAGCTGACTTAGAGGGGCGTGAGAGTGAAGCAGAGCCTTGCTGAGTGATGAACGCGAAAGGCGACTTGAAGCGGCAAGTTCAAGTAAGGGCAGTGGCTTAGAGCGCAAGCTCAAGTGAAGAGGCAAGACAGGATCGATTTTAGAACGAAGTCAAGCTTAGGGCTTGACTCTACGCAAACTAAGGCCTTTATATAGGCCTGGTACAAAGGGGGTCACATGCTACTACTACCGAGTCACAACGAGGGTAGTGGAGTAGTCCACTAAGTATAGTACCGGCTCCACAGGCCACTGGCATCAGGTAAATTCGAGTTTTAATTATTTACACTTAAGGGTGCTTATTTCTACTTAACAACACTGTAAGCACTGTTAAGTCAAAAGTTACTAAGTGCACTGTGCTTGGCCTAAGCCAACCCTTCCCATGAATTTGACTTAATGAAGGCTTATTAGCACTTAATAAGCCACTTATTGGCCAGCTTATTTTGACTTGTGCTAAGTGCAAATCTAAGCAATCTTTCAAGTCAGCCAAGATAATGGAGAATTCAAGCAGCTCAGCAAGTTAAATAAGCATCACATTTAAGAGGCTCAAAATTCATATTATATTGTTTACTACTCTATTTTACAGGTAGAATGTATAATAAATAATTAACCTAATAAAGATATGGCAGTCATCAGCACAGCAGCGACCACAGTAACAGTGCTGGCACGGCGGCGGCTGTGGGTACTGGCATGACAGCAGCCACGCTGTCATGGTCATGGTTGTGGTGGTCGTAGTCGTAGTCGCGGTTGTGGTCGTTGTCGCGGTGTCACGGTCGCAGTCATCGTGGTCGTGGTCGCGGTAGTCGTGGACAGGGTGCGGTGGTCATGGTTGCAGTCACGGGCACGGTTGTGGTTGTGGTTGTGGTTGTGGTTGTGGTTGTGGGTTGTGGTCATGGTCATAGTCGCGGTCATGGCGGTCGTGGTCGCAGTATGGTTGTCATTGTCGTTGTCGCAGTCATCATCGCAGTGTCACAGTGTTACGATTTCTTCCCCTTTTCTTTCCCTTTTCCTTTACTTCCTACATCGACCCATGACATGCATTGAACCCTCGACTCGACTACAATATTCAGACTCATGTGACCTGATACGAAAGGGCCTTCTCGCCCTGCGTGTTACGGTTTGCGGCCATGTTTTACTCTACTATTCCTTTCGCTTCGCGAGCTGACACGTGACTTGAACTGTCACATGACCCTATGTCATGTGACACGCTGACTTCCTTACCTATCACATGACCGTATGTCATGTGATGCCTGACTCCTTATGACTGCGACGCGACGCGAATTGGTACGCGACTCAGAGCGACTCCCTATGAGTCACTCGCTAGTGACTGATACTGACTGATACGCGACTCATAGTAGTGACTCTTATTGAGTACTACTGACTCTTACTTACGACTCATAGTGACTAGGGAGTAGTACTATAAGAACTGTAGGAAGTTGAGCTGGAATCCCCAGTCTCAACTTCGTCTCCAATACAAGTTGATTACCCAATCAGTTGCCTTGTGCCAAGGGACTCTGGTGGCAACAAGACTTCCCTTTTCGTCTCTACCACCGCTCCGGCTTAGTAAGCCACATCGAAGCTTGTCATCGTGTGCTATAACACGTGGAACGTTGCCAAACAGGTGCTTTAAAGTGCACCTACCGGAACCAAGTACTCGGGCATCTCGGCCCACCTCAATACCCTCGTGACCACAGCGTGCCACGAGCGTCACGTTACCACAGCGAGTCCGTGACCCCGATCCCCGTGACCATAGCGAGCCACGGCAAGAACACGTGATACATCCACACGATCACGTGACCCCGAACGACGCGCTCACTTAGAGCCACGGTCCCTTGTAACCGTGACACTGCGACCCCTATATAAGGTAGCCTAGACTGTAGCTTCATCTCTAGGCTTGTTCTCTTTGTACCAATACCGAGCTACGCTCTGGCCCTTGGTGGCTATCGTATTCCCCACTCTATCTTGTGAATCCCCTGATCCTCAGGCCAATTGCCTGACTCCTAATTCCCCTGTACTGAACCCTTGACTTAGGGTAGTACGCCTAAGGGGACCGCCACTGTGTTTTGTCTTAAGCACGAGGACTGCAGTGTCCAGGTCGATCACGTGACCTGGCGAACCTTGACCGATACGCTCAGAGCTTGAGCGTAACATTAGAACAAGCCTCTCGAACCCCTGACCGACAGAAGCCAAGATACTAGGCAAAATCGATAGCCACTGAAACTAGACAATACACCCCACTGATCGCTTAATCGCGAAAGATCCGACCGACATCGACAGACCTGAAACCCATCGATCGAAAGACAGACATCACCCCGATCCAGATCTAGGAGCACTTATCGATCGCTCCACGATAACGAACACCAGACCGAAAATGGCGACGGGAGTACTCCCCACCGTCAATGACAGCATGCACGCGCCACCATCCCCTGTGGCGATGTTCCCACCAGGGTACGGACCCCTGCTACCAGACCCAGCACCAGTACCACCAAACACACCCCAGAACGTTCCACCAGTGCCCCAGCCACAAGGCGATGACCTTCGACTGGAGGGCCGCGAACCCCCTGTCTTCACAGGCAATAGAACAACGACCGATGCTTTCATTCATGAGCTCAAGCTCTACCAGTACCTGAACTCAGACCACCCAATCATCGTTCACGAACACACCCAGATCGCACATGCCCTAACTTATGTACAAGGGACCGCGACCACAGAATGGCGACGAAGCCAAGAAGAATGGTTAATTGCTGAACCACACCCAGAATGGGACAATTTCGAAGCACGATTCGTCCAAGACTGGTTCAATGTTAACGAACCATACCGTGCCGCAGCGCAACTCAACACCCTCACTATGACCCACGACGACATCGATGACTATATCACCCAGTTTACCACCCTAGCACGCAAAGCATTGTATCGCAAAGACAACCCAGCAGTACTTGAGAAGTTCAAGCGGGGATTGCCCCTGCAACTACTCAATGCCTGCATGTCTCATGATGAACCGCAGGACTGGGAGGCATGGAAATGGTCCAGCTGCAGACGACAAGCCATCATCACGGCTTTGAAACCCCACAAGCAAGCACAATGGGAAGAACGACACCCCTGCATCCCGTCACCCCCAATTGACACTCCACCACTCACGCGATCATTATCGCCCATGACCAGCGAACCAGAACCGATGCAGGTGGACAGCATCAAAGACCAGCAACACACGAAGGGACTTTGCTTCCTGTGCAATCGACAAGGACACATCCAGCGCAACTGCCCAGAAAAGATCACACCAACACCAGCAAAAGTTGCGGCTACTCACCCAACAGTTGAAGACTGACCGGTTGAAAGGCCTACGCAACAACAAGTCTTCAATTACCTGCGAGGACTTGGAAGCGAAGAATACCACGAACTAGCGACCAAGTGGTGCAGAGATGCCCCCACGTACCCAACCCTCAAACAGACAGCATTCAAACGCGCCATGTTTCAGCACGACGTCTTCCTTCCCCGCCTCAATTCTATGAGGATCGCAGTTTCCTTTCACACTGCATCGACCAGGACAGACCACATTGCCTTCCTGGACTGTGGGGCAACGGAATGTTTCATCAGTCGCGCCTTTATAGACAAACACAAACTCGGGACGTGACTCCTACTGGCGCCAAAGACGCTCCTGAATGCAGACGGATCACGCAACAAAGGAGGCAAAATCACCCACTACACTGACCTCGAGATAGTTACAGAAGACGCCCCCCACACACTCCGATTCTTCATCGCAGACATGGATGAAGATCACTTGGTGCTGGGATACCCCTGGTTCGCAGCAACCAACCCTCGCCCGGACTGGAAGAACAGCATCCTCCCCACCACAGTGATACTCCGCACATGCGGTGCAGCAGCACAAGCCGCTACGTCGACAGTTAGAGTCACAGGAATGACAGCCACCACGATCCAGAATGAACTGTTCTGGGAGGAGGGCGACCAAGTTTTCATGCGCATTGCCAAGACTACAGTCGCCCAGCAATTAGCAGAGCAAGCTGCCGACAAAACCAAACACACCTGGGATCAGATTGTCCCACCACAGTACCATGCACACGCCCACATCTTCAGTGAAGAAGCCGCACAACGATTCCCTGACCCACGATCTTGGGATCACGCCATAGATCTCAAACCCGACGCACCATCGACATTGGACTGCAAAGTCTACCCCCTAACACCGAGTGAAGATATCGCACTCCAGGAGTTCATCAACGAGAACCTTGCTAAAGGCTACATCCGCCCATCGAAGTCACCCTACGCATTCCCTTTCTTCTTCATCAAAAAGAAGAACAGCGACCTCAGACCGGTCCAGGACTATCGCAAATTAAACACCTGGATGACACGAGACACCACCCCACTTCCCCTTATCCGTGAACTCATGGATCGACTGACCAGAGTAAATGGACAGCCATCAGCACTCTTCACGAAGCTTGACATCCATTGGGGGTATAACAATATCAGAATTCGCGACGGAGATCAATGGAAGGCGGCGTTCAAGACTAACCAAGGGCTTTTTGAGCCCATGGTTATGTTCTTCAGACTAACAAATGCACCAGCTACCTTTCAGTCCATGATGAACTGTCTATTTTGTGAACTCATCAACAAAGGATACGTCACCGTATACATGGACGACATTCTAATTCACACCCCACGGAACCTCGCCCTCCACCGTCGCGTAGTCGACAATGTCCTTTCCGTTTTAGCCCAAAACGACCTATTCCTAAAACCCCAGAAGTGCCAGTTTGAAGCAGACTCTGTCGAATATCTGGGAGTCATTATATCCGAGAATGCTATTGGCATGGATCCCATGAAAGTCGCAGGCATCAAGGCCTGGAAAGTCCCCACAACGCTGAAGGAAGTGCGAGCCCTGCTCGGCTTCCTGAACTTCTACCGCATGTACATTAAAGGGTTCAGCACTATAGCCGCCCCACTCAATGCGCTGGTCGCTCATTGCACAAAAGGTGGCAAGTTCTACTGGAACGAAGAACACCAGGAAGCCTTTGAATCCCTCATCGACGCAGTCTCCACCGCCCCTATCCTAAGACAACCTCAGTTCGACAAACCCTTCATCGTCGACACTGATGCCTCAGCATACGCCATCGGAGCGGTGCTACAGCAACACGATGACAAGAACAAACTACGTCCTGTCGCGTTCCTGTCGACGACCCTCGATGCCACGCAGCGCAACTGGGATATCTACGACAAAGAACTGTACGCTGTTGTGCATGCACTCGAATACTGGCGACCGTACCTCGCTGGTTCGCATCACCAGACCCTCGTCCACACTGACCACCATAACCTCCAATACTACCGCAAACTGCAGAATCTAAACCGACGACAAGCGAGATGGCACCAGGAACTTGCAGACTACGACTTCAAACTGGTGCATGTCCCTGGAAAGTGACACATCCCTGCCAACTTCTTGTCGCGACCCTTTGGTGTGAACCAGGGGGATGACGATAATAAAGGAGTCGTACTCCTCCCTGATTCCCGCTTCGCCAAACTCACATTCCCCGAAGAACTTGAAGAACGGCGCGAAGTCATGCGCCTTCACCACGATCATCCACTCGCCAGTCATCCCGGCATCGCTAACACCCTTCACCTCCTTGAACAACAATATGAAGGCGACAGCATGAAGGAATTCGCCGCAGAATACATTCGCGGTTGTGCCTCATGCCAAGAAAACAAACCACGAACTCACCATCGGCATGCCCCACTCCAAACGATACCTGTTGATGCCACACAAGGTCCATTCCAAACAGTCGCTATGGACTTGATCACAGACCTACCGGAATCACACGGTTTCAATGCTGTCCTCACAGTAGTCAATGTCACGGTTACAAGGGACTGTGGCTCTAAGTGAGCACGTCGTTCGGGGTCATGTGATCGTGTGGATGTATCACGTGTTCTTGCCGTGGCTCGCTATGGTCACGGGGATCGGGGTCATGGACTCGCTGTGGTAACATGACGCTTGTGGCACGCTGTGGTCACGAGGGTATTGAGGTGGGCCGAGATGCCCGAGTACTTGGTTCTGGTAGGTGCGCCTTAAAGCACCTGTTTGGCAACGTTCCACGTGTTATAGCACACGATGACAAGCTTCAATGTGGCTTACTAAGCCGGAGTGGTGGTAGAGATGAAAAGAGAAGGTTGTTGCCACCAAGGTCTGATTGGGTAATCAACTTGTATTGGAGACGAAGTTGAGACTGGGGATTCCAGCTCAACTTCCTACTGTTCTTATAGTACTAAGTCCTAGTCACTATGAGTCGTAAGTAAGAGTCAGTAGTACTCAGTAAGAGTCACTACTATGAGTCGCGTATCAGTCAGTATCAGTCACTAGCGAGCAACTCATAGGGAGTCGCTCTGAGTCGCGTACCAAGTCGCGTCGCGTCGCAGTCACAAGGAGTCAGGCATCACATGACATATGGTCATGTGATAAGTAAGGAAGTCAGCGTGTCACATGACATAGGGTCATGTGACAGTTCAGGTCAC
The DNA here is from genome assembly GCA_022496195.1 of Lactifluus subvellereus. Classification (NCBI taxonomy): domain Eukaryota; kingdom Fungi; phylum Basidiomycota; class Agaricomycetes; order Russulales; family Russulaceae; genus Lactifluus; species Lactifluus subvellereus. The sequence continues at coordinate 159,329 of WTXC01000059.1, read as the reverse complement.
GAGTCCCAAACATGGGCAAAAGGAATAGTAAAGTAAAAGATGGCCGCAAACCGTAACAGTCGATCAAGGCTGCTCCAAAGCAGCAAAATTCCTCCCTTGCACCATGAATATCACGGGCGAAGGTGTTGCCGCCCTATACCTCCGCCACCTCATCCCCTGGTTTGGCATCCCTCGAAAGGTCATCAGTGACCGCGATCCCCGTTTTGTATCCCAATTCACCACGTAGCTTTGCCGGCTCCTTCACATCCAGCAGAACGTGTCCACCATGTTTCACCCACGAACTGATGGCGCAAGTGAACATGCCAATCAATGGCTAGAGCAATATCTCCGCCTCTGGACCTCAAACGACCAGACAGCCTGGGCCCCCTATCTCCCCCTCGTGGAGTTTGTCCACAATTCATGGCCTCATAATCGCTCTGGACAAACACCCCATCAACTCCTCTTCGGTATGAAACCATACATCCTGATGTCCACTGAGGAAGCTTGGGTGCCAGAAGTCACCAAGCGCCTTCAGAAGATCCGGGAAGCCAGGGAAGCAGCGGTAAAGGCGTTCCAGAACGCAACAGACCGCGCGATCCTGGTAGAATTCGAAGAAGGCAAGCAAGTCTGGCTTGAAGGGCGCAATCTACATCTCCACTATCCCACCATGAAATTAGTGCCACGACGATACGGCCCATTCCCCATCATGCAGAAGTTATCCCCAGTCACGTATCAATTATGCCTCCCAGCATCAATGCGCATCCATCCTACCTTCCATGTCGATCTCCTCACACGCTACGTCAAAACGGCTGCCCATGGACACAATTATGCCTGGCCGGATCCTGAAGTAATCAAGGGCGAACCTGAATGGGAAGTTGAATCAATCTGCAAGGCAGACCATTACGGCAGACAATGGGAACTCCGTTTCCTAATCCATTGGAAAGGATTCCCAGCCTCTGAAGATTCCTGGGTCTCGGCCCATGATCTTCACGCACCTGACCTGGTCGAAGACTTCTATCAACGCAACCCTGATGCCCCACGAACAGTTCCACAAGCGCCGGGACGCCGCTTCCCTAGAGAGGGGGGTAATTTCCCTGATTCCCTTTCAACGGCCCCCACGACACCATCGATAACGCCAGAAGTCCCTCGATCACTAGCCCCTCAACCCAACACGAGGCAGACATTGACAACTACAAGAACCGGCAGAACGACATGACTCCCAGCAAGATACGCTTTCCTCAAGCTATTCCCCTCACAATTTCAATACAACCTCGCTCATCGAAAGACGACCCCTTGGAGCACGACCTGAATGAAATACACCTCCATATTTCCCCTCAAAGAAGCATATCCTCAACCCCCAAACATCCGCACTTTCCACATCCTTGCCTCTCCATACGCTATTCCATTCGTCCCTAATTCCCAGTATCACGAAACATGACAAGAGCAGCATGGGCGGCTGCACAGCTACTTCTGCCAAACAGACGACTGCCCCTTCCACCGATAGATGACCACTCGGTGGCACCACAACTCCCCACTCGACGAACTTGTCAGACGACGAAACAACCTTGATAGCCGATTCTCCATCCTCTTCCTTCGCAGTCAGATCCACGGCCTCTCGTGCCCAAGGCTGTGTACCCAACCACGAACACCAACACTGGCAGACGACTGGGCACTGTGGCAACGAGACTCAGACAGATTTGTACAAGACGTACTTCAAGTCATACGAGACGAGTTTTCAGCCCATAATGCCCTACAAAGGAGGACCGCTTCCACCCCCTACACACACTCAGTTCATTAACCATACCCCTGAAACGCCTGCCGTTCAGCACAACATCCTAGGGTTGCGACCCAAGGACGCGCAACTCCCTCTCTTCACAAACACACCACAACCCATTCCCATCATAGACCTCGAGAGATCCCCAACGCCAACCTTCACCAATGATGAAGTAGTGGCACAAGCTCGTGAAGTGCACCAGGCATACCTTTGGAAACGAAGGGAGCGATATGCACAACGAAAAGCAGCGGAATGACAACGAAAAGAACCACCCCCATCATTCCCAGTTATCCAACCATATTTGGGACGACCCCTCCAAAGCACCGACATGTACTGGACCAGAAGCCACGTGGAAGCATTAGAACACGCAGAACGCTGTGGACAACACATCCTTGACTTGTCCACCCTGACCATCATCCATCACGCCGCCTGTCCCCAGACTTGTCACCCGGAATTCAACCCAGAGCACCTCATCCTCATGTACTTGTGGGATTTCGAAACTTGGGCGACACACCTCTATCACGATATCGACGACGACCCGGTCCTCTTGAGAGGGGACAACCCGTTCCATTCACGCCTCCACTGACTCGAGTACGATACATGCCTGTTCCTGATTGGACTGATTTAAGTCTCCGACAATTGTACTATAAGAACCGCTGACAGCATTGCCCTTAGTCGCAAAATGTCTTCCCCGGACTCCCACTCATCTTTCGTCCACTCTTCATTATCCTCATCCCCTGAACCGACACCGCATATACCCATTCACCGGTCACCTCGACACTTCCATGCACCACGTTACCCATGACAACAACGCTCGCGAACCACGAATGATAGAAACGAATTAGAGCATCACGTGCAAGAATTCACCCAAAAGGTGCATGAAGCTGGACAACGAGCAGTACAAGCCCGTGAACAATTCAAGACGTGGTTCAATACAGGGACTTACTATTCATTCATCTACACACCAGAGGAGGACACAACCATGACTGATGTCTGGTGAAGCCAGGACGTCTTCAGACCTGACAGAGGGGCAGTGTTACGATTTCTTCCCCTTTTCTTTCCCTTTTCCTTTACTTCCTACATCGACCCATGACGTGCATCGAACCCTCGACTCGACTACGATATTCAGACTCACGTGACCTGATATGAAAGGGCCTTCTCGCCCTGCGACCCCTATATAAGGTAGCCTAGACTGTAGCTTCATCTCTAGGCTTGTTCTCTTCGTACCAATACCAAGCTATGCTCTGGCCCTTGGTGGCTATCGTATTCCCCACTCTATCTTGTGAATCCCCTGATCCTCAGGCCAATTGCCTGACTCCTAATTCCCCTGTACTGAACCCTTGACTTAGGGTAGTACGCCTAAGGGGACCGCCACTGTGTTTTGTCTTAAGCACGAGGACTCGCAGTGTCCAGGTCGATCACGTGACCTGGCGAACCTTGACCGATACGCTCAGAGCTCGAGCGTAACACGCAGGGTCATGCCCCCGTCGCTGTTGGTGCTGCTGCCGTCGTCATCAGTTCCTGTAGATTAAGAGACTAGATAGATAAAAAACTTGACAGAAAAAGAGGACATACCTGTGAGCTCGGGAGGCAATGCTACCTGAGCTCGTGTTGCCCCTCTCTTTGGGAGGCCTCTTGGCCATTGGTGGTAGCGGTGGTTTCAAGACCACGGTGACTTTGAACAAGGGTGTTTCGGCATCCCTGACGCGTTAGCACTACATAGCAAATAAAAATAAAAGCTTACCTGTTGGCTCAGGAGGCGAACGTGCGTGGTGACGTGGCTGGGACGAGGTGGTGGCAGTACACGGTCATTATGTTAAGGTGGCGGTGGTGACGGGGACGAGGCAGTGGCGATGGGGATGGGGACGAAGTGGTGGTGACGGTGTAAGGTGAGGCTTTCCGTTGTGCTCGGAACACGACACTTCGGAGCGCCCGTGATGCCATAATCATGAACTGAGACGCCCCTCCGTTCGCGGTTTGTCCCTCAACTTTGATAACGCTCTCCGAGACCTCCCTCGTCGAAGAGCTGCGTAACCCAGGAATTGTATAAAGACTAACTCGTACGCCCGTATATTTCCTTTCATCATTTTCATTCCCCATTGCTCCTAGCTGAGCCTTATTACACTTTACTTGAGCGTCGCCGCCTCACCACTTCCCTTACAGGCCATTACCGCTCGTCCCATACGTCCTAGCTCGCTCTCTTTTGTCTCGACCAGCGTCGTTTATGCCACCAGAATGCTCGATCATCCCATCTCTTCCCCCAGCCTCTCTCGTGACCCAGCGCCCGACGTCGTTATTCACCACGTCGCCGCTTTTCCTGTCAGATTGCCTCATCCCCTATGCTACCAACCAGACCTTTCATATCAAACAGTCCTAGTATCACCTGAATCACGGCCATGTATTGGCGCGGACACATGTATTTAAGTACGACGGCAAGCCCTGATGTAGGGCAGTTCAGCCTTGTGAAATCGACTCACTCTGTTCTCGAAACGTCTCTGCGTGATCTGCTTTTCTCTTTTCCCTCTCCTTCTCCTCTCAGTTCTCGACGCACTAGCTTAGGCAATCGTGCCAACGTGTGCTAAGGAACGGACTCATCGCCTCGCTCTTCTCCCTCCTCCAACTCCTCCATCTTCTTCTTCTCCTCCTCTTCTGCTTCGCTCTCCTCCGCCTCTTCGCTGCTGCTTCCGCCACGCCTATGCCATACCGAAGCTTCGACACTCCTACCTGCCCGACCTGTCCGCCTTGGTCTGACCAGGACAGTCCTGCGCTGTTCACTCAGACTCGCGTGTGCGTTAGACGTGCGCACTTCAATGGGGACGAGGCAGTGGCGACAGGGACAAGGTGGTGGCAATGGGGATGAGGCGGTGGCAACGGGGACGAGGCGGTGGCAACAGAGACGAGGCGGTGGTGGCATCGCCATTGGTGATGTGAAAGGGGTGGTGGTGATGAAGAGGAGGTGCTGGAGGTGGAGGTGGTGACGTGGCCGGTATGAGGAGGTGGTGGTATGGTGGTGGTATTCATGCTCACCTTGTCATCCCAGGAAACAAAGGCGGCCACAGTCGTGGCGAACGACGTGGATGCCATGCATGCGGGCACATAGGCGGCAATGTGGCGGGGCACACCCCAAGGCTTGTTCATACCCCGTGGGCACAACAACACCTGCAGAATAAAAAACCATTAGTTAGGAAGGGTTGTTTTACTTTTTACTTACTTTACAGTGTTGATGTGGCCGCCATTGGGGCACGCGTGATTGGGCTGTTGACTTGTTCGATTTTTTTTTTCGTGTTTGTGTCTATTTGTTGTTACTCACGAAAAAAATTCTAAGTCCGTTTTACCATGCCACTCTCTTTTCCTCCAAGTGACTAACTAAGTGACTAACTAGTTTGACTTGTCTTAGGCAAGTACAGTGCCACAATCTTAGGGAAGGTAAGTATCATAGTTAGTGTTATATGCTGACTATGTGTTTCAGGTAATCAACAATGGCGGGCTGAGGCACACGCGAACGAAGGAGCGTGCGTGCGCAGTGGTGGCTGCGATGGCTGGACTGCTCCAGAGGGGTGTGGCTGCCCCCTCGTGCCACCGCGGCGACACGCAATGGGCCCGAGATCCAAAGTGACGGCTACGGATACAGATACATGGTGCACTCGTATACCCCTTACACGCACTGCCTCATGCACAACAACAACAACAGCAGCAGCAGCAGCAGAAGTAGCGGAGGCAAGAGCCCACACGGCGCATGCGAGATCATGAGCGCATGGCCTGGCATCGGCACGCGCAGCAGCAGATGCTGCGCAATGACCAGCAGAGGCAAGGCGAGTGCGTGGCCCGGCGATGATACTCCCAGCAACAGCGGCAGCAGCAGAAGCAGGTGCTGCACGACCAAGTGACGGATGCAAGAGCGCACATGGCGCACGCAAGATTGCGGGCACATGGCCTGACGGGCGGCACACACAGCAGGCAACAGCTGCGATGGCTGGACTGCTCCAGAGGTGCGTGGCTGCCCCCTCATACCACCGCAGCAACATGCAATGGGCCCGAGATCCATAGTGACGGCTACAGATACAGATACACGGTGCGCTCACATACCCCTTACACGCACTGCCTCACGCACAGCAGCAGCAGAAGTAGCAGAGGCAAGAGCCCACGCGGCACGTGCAAGATTGTGAGCGCATGGCACGGCATCGGCATGCACAGCAGCGGCAGTAGATGCTGCGCGACGACAACCAAGGCAAGGCGATCACGAGCGCGTGGTCCGGCGATGGTACTCCCAGCAACAGCGGCAGCAGCAGAAGCAGGCGCTGCACAACAGAGTGATGGATGCAAGAGCGCACACGGCGCACATGAGATTGTGGACACATGGCCCGGCGGGTGGCACACACAGCAGCCTCCACAGGTGCTGCGCGATGACCAGCAGAGGCAAGATACACATGGCACGCCCATGGCCCAGCGGCAGCACGCATCCCAACAGCAGGAGACGAGAGCGCACACGGCGTGCGTGAGACCGCAGGCACATGGCCCAGCGGGTGGTATGCACAGCAACAGCGCACAACGACTGGAGGAAGTGAGAGTGCACAGGGCGTGCGGGGCGAGATTGCATGTGTGTGGTGCATGCATTATATCATTATTATATTTGTATTATATAGGTTTCTGAATAAATTCTAGAGTGGATTCATGGCCTGGTGATGGCACATGCAGCAACAGTGGCAGAGGTGTGTGCATCTGGCTTGCCATGCTTGCCTCTACTTAGCTATATTGTTGTGCTTTCACCACTTGATATCTCTGTGTTCACTTACCTTGCTCTTTTCACTTGATAATCTTGCATACTTACCATGTCTTAATATATATTTTCACTTGACATACTTACTTTCAGCCTTATTTTGCTTACTCTCCTAGCCCCTCTTACTAATACAGCTACCAAGTAAAAAATAAGCAACTTAACAAACTTGGTGTGCTTATACACAAAATAAGTGGACTAAGCCTAGTAAGTTTTTTTTGAATTTACCTGATGTGTGGAGTGGGATGAGTCGGGGTCAAGTCAGTACTAAGTATAGTACGCACTCCATGTCACAATGGAGCATGGTGAGTCATAGCTATCGAGTCAGGGCCCAGACCGCAGAGTGAGGTGTAAGCAGAGTATCATAAGAAGAAATGAAACGGTCCACTCAGTCCGTAGGTGAGACTGTAACACACCACATACCGAGGCTCTAGTGTTGCCGTCAAGTCAAGTTGACACCAGTGTGAATTGAACTTGGCTTGATATTTCCATAACTTGGCTTGGACCAGAAATCAAGTCTCACACCGGTGTAGCTTGCAAGTTCCTTATAAATATTCTCCCATAAGCTCATAAAGGCCATCAGGTAAACAAAAATTATCTTAATGGCACTTAAACCATATTAATCATCTTAATGTCTCTTAACTATCTTACACTATCTTATTTTTTAAAAATTCCTTGGTCATTAAGATGATGGGCCAGGCTAAGTAGGCTAAGTTGCGTTAAGGAAAAATAAGGACTGTTTTCATTATGTAATATATTCTATGTACACATAATTATATGCTGCTGCACCCGCCGCCGCCGCCGCTGCACCCCGGCCACACTGCCGCACCCATACTGGCACCGCCGCACCCACCGCTGCTGCCGCCGCCGCCATCACCATCACACCCACCAACACTGCACCTGCCACGACCGCACCCGCTGCCGCTGCCATTGTCGCTGGTGGTACTGCTCCCGCTGCTGTGCCGCTGCTGCTGGTGCCAGTGCCTTGCTGCAGTCCAGACCACTCCCATAACTAAAAAACCCTTTATTGTACCTTTACTACTCTTTATTATACACTATTAGACATCGTACATTAATGTACCATAGCGGAATGAATATACTTAATTCTAACTGGCGTCGCGCCGCTGGTCGCGGTCACGCTGCCCGTGGTCGCACTGTCCGTTGCAGTTGCGCTGTGCGTGGCAGTCACGCTGTCTGTTGCGATTGCGCTGTCCGTCGCGGTCCGTCACCGCGGTCACACTGTCCATAGCGGTTGCGTTGACCGTTGCGGTTGCGCTGTCCGTCACAGTCGCACTGGCCGTCGCGGTCGCGCTGTCTGTCGCAGTTGCGCTTTCCGTTGCCGCGGTCGCGCTGTCCGTAGCGGTTGCGTTGTCTGTCACGGTCGCACTGGCCGTCGCGGTCGCGCTGTCCGTTGCGGTTACGCTGTCCGTCACGGTCACACCACACGCCGCCCATCGTCGTCGCATCTTGTCGTCGCCGTGTTGTTGGTGGTCGTTGCACCATCGTCGCGGTCGCGCTGCTGGTCATCGCCGTGCGGAGAGGAGTGAAACCCTCCACTCGTATTTGGGGGGAGGGAGGGGGTCCACTCGCATTTGGGGCGAGGGATGGGGTGCCGTCGGCAGATGTTGCCTAGGACAACAGAGAAACCCCCTCCCCTTGCGTTTGCAGCGAGGGAGGAGGAGGGCGTCAGTTGTTGTTGCCTAGAACGAGATAAATCCCCTCCAGCTCGCGTTCAGGGCGAGGGAGGGGGTGGTGTCACCTGTTGCTGCCTAAAACAAGATACAAACCCCCTCTCGCGTTTGGAGCGAGGGTGCTGTGCCGCTGACGCCGCCCCGGCTGCTGGTGCTGCTGGTGCTGCTGGGTTCTGGTGCCGGTGCCGGTCTCGCTGCTGCCGCTGCCCTTGCTGCAGGTGCCGCCGCCATCATTGCTGCCCTTAGCTGCAGCTGCTGCGGCCGCGGCTGTCGTTGTACCTGGAACACACAGTTAGCATATAAATAGTCCACTAACTACTTACTAGGATGTGGTGTGGGATGAAAAGAGAACGGCGGCGGCGGTTGATCGGTCATGTCACAACGTGACACGTGGCACGTGACGGCACCCCAGAGAAGTTGAACTTTGAAATGACGACTTAGAGTATCAACCCACTATACGCGGGTTTGCGACAACTCGGATCTCGTTCAGCATTCTCTTCTCAGGTTTCACTGGTCCTTGTATTTACCTCTGCATGCGGACTTTGCTAATGCTGCTTTACATGACTTTGTCCTTCTGGACGCCTTACTTGACCTACTTTAGGGTATCTATCCTCGCTCTTTGTATTGCCCCATTCCTCTTCAATCCCCACCAATTCTCGTTCACGGACTTGGTTGTTGACTACCGGTGAGTCCTCTAATTTGAGCTGTGCGTCACATCCGCTCACGAAAGCAATGGCGAGTTTTTGCGTTGGATAGGTATGGAACGCGGCCACCCACCCCCTTCCTCGCGTCAAATGCACCGCGACCGCTGCCGTGCCAGCGCCGTCACCACGGCCGCTGCCATGCCAGCACCGAGCCACCGCCACCCCCTCCCCTCACAGATACACGACGCCCTGCCGCCGCGTCGCCAACACCCCCTGCTCGCAAATGCGAGGTGGGTAGTTTTGCCCCTATGACGAGCTCGCCCCCACATCACTACGCCGCCACCCTCCCTCGCCCACAAGCGCGAGCTGGGGGTGGCTTCTTTCCTACGCCCCGCCGCTACATCTCCACCGCGTCCCTCGCTTGCGAACGTGGGCTTGGGGACATTTTCGCCGCCACCACCCCATCTCGCTCACGAGCGCGAGCTGTGGGCATAGCTTTTTTTTTTTTCTTTCATATCATTCCTACTGATGCGCTTTTCCTATTTCCCCATAGCTTTACCACCACCTCCGGCCCGTCCCCGTCGCATTCGGGATGCGGCCGCGCTAGCGCCATCACCACCGCCGCGGCCGTGCCTGCATCGTCACCGCGAGCGCCGCCGTGCCAGCAGCGCCACCATGGCCGCTGCCACGCCTGCACTATCACAGTTGCCGCGCCAGCGCAGTCGCTGTTACTGCCGCTGTGCCAGCAGGGTCACAGCGCCCGCTGCTGCGCGAGCACGGTCACCACGCCCGCACCGTCGCCGCGGCCGCTGCCAGCCAGCAGCGTCACCCCGACCGCCGCCGTACTACGTCACCACGGTCGCTGCCACGCCAGCGCCCTGAATGTGACCGCCGCTGTGCCAGCGCCGTCACCACGGCCGCTGCTACGCGCACCGTCACCGCGGTGACCGCGCCCGCGCCAGGACCATCGCCGCGGCCGCTGCCACGCCAGCAGCGTCACCGCACCCGCACCCGCACCATCGCTGCGGTCGCTGCGGGAGCCTGGAGGGCCCGATTCTTGCCACCCACCCCCTTCCCTTGCCCGAAACGTGAGCGGGAGGGATCGATTCCCGCTACAGCAACGGCAGGATGCAGCGCTGGGAGCGGCAGCAACAACGGCAACGGTAGTAACGCGGGGGCAACAGGCGCCGCAGCGGCGGCGGCGGCGGCGACGACGACGACGACGAGCCCCCCTATTTAGGTGGTGCACTGTATTGTACTTGTTCTTAGTTAGTTTTATGCCAAATACAGCTTTGCTTATTTTATCTTAACTCCCTTAAGTTTGTGTGATGCTTGAAATTAGATGAGTTCTTGATTTTACTTAATTTCATGAATGAGTCCCTTAATGGCCATTAAGAACAAATAATACAATTTAAGGGAAAAGATAAGAGAATTAAGAGAAATTAATGAAATGGATCGTCTTAACCCAAGGAAACCTGTCTTAATTAAGCACCCTCTTAATGTCCCTTAAACTGTGCTTAAAGCCATTTAAGAGGATTTAAGCTGGGTTAAGATAATTTCCATATACCTGATGAAGATGATCTACTAGGTATTGACAGTAGATCATTGCAGTCCCCTGATGCATCCATTGGCTCGCCGCCTCATGTTTTTCTTTTGTACATAATCTGAGTATATTCTTAACTGAGCAGATTCCATGAACTCAACCCAGTTGTGGAAAAGGATGGAAGTTCTAATATTGTGATTGGTGGAGAAATCGGTCTGCGGGCTTCCGAGCTTGCCAGCTGCACTGGTGTGGGCTTGACGGTGCAAGCTGGGAACAAGTTCCCGACTTGAACCGGCTTGCACCGGCTTGCGGCAACACTACTCCCAGCTCGGCTGCACACATAATCATCATCATCATTTAAAATTTTACGTAATATGCGTGTGGGGCACGCGGACTGCTTATGGAGGAACCGTGACAGTCGCAGAGCGTGCCTGCGACTAAAGGCCAGCTGCCTTATGCCCATTGACCTTTTCGCCTGCGGTTTCTAACCTAACCGACATCTTAAAAGTGGGTCAGTGACACAATTCTGCACTCTCATCCACCAACTGAATTGAATACTGCCGATTGACGCAATTCTGCACTGTCATCCACCAATTGAGCACCGCCGATTGGCGCAATTGACCCACATCCACGCCCCTGGATTCGAACGCGCATCGCCCTGGTTTGGATGTGGGTGCACGCCTGGTTTTGTAAGCATACCACAGACGCTGGACTGACACGGCTTGCTTAACATCCTGGTAACATTCAGCAGACAAGATGGTGCCTCTTTTGGGACGACTGCTCTCGCCACGATGCATACCTTCACGCACTTAAAAGGCCCAAACCAATGCGTCTAGCCCTTACAAACCTGGTCTTCCCGCGTTCAGCATATGGCACATTCATCAGAACAGAAAGTCCTGTGGTTCTCAGAAAAGGGCGGCCCATTCCATATCGCCACCCGAGAGATACCCCAACCAAGACCTGGCTTCGTTCTCGTCAAGATCGAATCATGCGCACTGAACCCAGTTGACAATTTTTCTCGACTCACCGGAATATTCGTCGACAAGTATCCTTATATTGCGGGAAACGATGGTGCCGGCACTGTTGAGGAAGTTGGCGAGGGTGTGTCGGAGCTGAGTAAAGGCGACAGAGTGTACGTCATGCATTGGCACGTGCCCATCCGTGCGCTGCGCTGAACTAAAACGACCAGTGTCTTCCAAGCTAAGTTCGGGGCGCACATGGGTGCGTTCCAGCAATACGTCCTTGTCGACGATGTGTCATTGGTTGCCAAAGTCCGTCTTCCCTTTGTTCCCGATGCGTAATGCACAATTAACCTTGGCGGCTTTCCAGATCCCGGATAACCTGTCATTTGATCAGGCATCGACTATTCCTCTTGGTCTTGCTACCGCCGCCATCGGGTTGTACCAAAAGAAACAAGAGCGCGGGGGTCTGGAGCTGGTGGCTCCCTGGGTGCAAGGTGGACGCAGTAAGTACGCAGGTCAGGCAATATTTATCAATGGTGGTGCAAGCTCCGTCGGCCAATATGGTACGCCTTTACCTCTGCATGCCAGACTTGATGTTGAAATATATCTTCGCGACCAGCTCTCCAGCTAGCAAAGCTCAGTGGCTTCGATCCAATTGTCACAACAGCCTCCGCGTCCAACGAGAACTACTGTCGCGCTGCAGGCGCAACTCACGTTATCGACTACCGCACTACCCCATACGCTTCGATTCCCGCCGTAGTCAGAGAGATAACGAAGGGACCTGTGGGTATTGCCTACGACGCGATTTCGTCGCAAGAGACACAGAGAGCAAGTTGGGAGACCCTGGAGCCCAATGGGAGCCTTGTCGTGACACTCCCATTGGCAGTCGACACATCGATAGAACAGAGTAACAATCGGTATGCTACATTGGTGTACGGGTCCGTGCGAGACGGTAGAAACACAGAGTTTGGGAGGAAGATGTACGCGGAGCTGCCTCGTTTGCTCGCAGATGGCTCAATCAAGGTACGTTGTCTCTAAAAATCAAGAGAAGGGGGATCTAATGCATCTTGGAAGCCTAACAAGGTCGAACTAATCGTGGAAGGACTGAAAGGAGTGCCGGCGGCGTTGGAGAGGATGACAGAAGGCAAGGTCAGCGGTGTGAAGCTTGTCGCACATCCTCAGGAGACCCCTGCTGATCAGAGCACCTGAGCTTGACAAAAATTCTTGACTAATGGATGACGTCGCTAGAATAGAAACGTGGTAACAACAGTCAAGATAGAGGAAAAATGAGAAAGAGAGCGCGCAAGGAGGAAACCAATGAGGGAGAGGAGATGGAAGAAATCACGTGGTGAATGTGTGGCCTGTAATAGATCTATAGATGGTTGAATGTGTGCATCTAGAGAAAGACCTGGCTGTGTTTCCGGTGTGCGTGATGGTTGTCCCTGGTTCCTGTATTTGACCGGGGTGTCGGACGAGGAGGTTGGAATGTAGGATGTGGGCTCCCGCCTGGCCCGGGCATCTACAGTAGTGTTCCGGAGTCCGAGAAGGAAGTTCCCCTCCGGACCTCCGGTCTCCGGCCTAGCAAAGCCAGCCGCCTCCGAGTCGAGAGTGCAGCCATCACCATTAGTACTGGCCATGAACCCAGACCTTCTTACGCCCTGAAGGTTAATAGTTTTTGTTCGGAGGTGAAAATTGCCCTGGCCCTGTGATACATGAGGTACAGCCTGAGTATACACGAGGTGTTGCGTCTATCGCGCCAGGCCTGCGGGTCATTGATTATGATGCCAGTGGCTGTACAGTACACCGAATACCCCAATTCCCAGGGGCGATCCCCCAATGGTCCCTACCGTCTCCTCAGAAGTCGAACACTACGTTAACACCCTATCCCACCTCCATGCCCGCAACAACTACTTCCTCTTCTAACTTTCAGTTGGTCACAAAAGCTTTGGCCGACTACGCCGAGGAGACCGGGATACCCCTCACCGACAATCCTTTCGCGGACAAGCTTCAAAGATGCGACTCTGCCGAGGATATCTCTGCGCTACTTCAAGACAGAGCGGAGGCCTTCAAAGAATATCGGGACGGAAATCGGAAATTGATCAACTGTCTTAACCCCGTAGTGCAATTCCTCCATGCGTTTTCTGGCACACTTGGCGAGGCACTTGTTCTGGTGAGCCCCAGCGGGTCAACTCGTCTTTTCTGATAATGATTTTATCCTTCCGCGCACTAGATACCGTTTCCACCTGCGAAGGCAATCTTTGTCGGTATCGATGTTCTCCTCGCGGTATCTATCCCCTTTACTTTCGACAACTGGATCCTGCTCATATCTGGATCGATCAGGCAGCTTGTAGAGTCAGTAAAAGCTATGACGCGCTCGTTGACCTCTTTGAATGTGTCGCAAATTTCCTCCAACGCCTCCGTATTTATACCGGGATCCCATCAACACCTACTATGACCAATATAGTGGTGAAAATATTGGTCGAAGTACTCTCCGTGCTTGCTCTGGCGACTAAACAGATCAAGCAAGGCCGGTGCTGTATGCGGATCCTCACACAAAGATTTCCTGTTGCTGAACCTTCGATAGTGAAATTCGTAAAGAAACTGTTGGGAGAGAGCGAGATCGAGGCTGTACTACAGAGGCTCGACCGGCTTACACAAGAGGAAGCTCGCATGACGGGAACCCAGACTCTGGAAGTCGTCCACGGTCTGGTAAATAATATGAGGGTGGTCATGAATGGTACGCAATCTTTCCTTGGCGACTTGCTCGACGTCTGCTGAACTGTTGTCTGGTTAGACGGAAAGGCATCAATAAACGACATCCGACACGTTCTTGGTATGTTTGTCCTGCATATGAAGTTCGACATTATTCAAGCTGGGTATTTGTCCTAGTTGCGATGCAAGAGGCAACGAACGAAATCAACAAGCTAATGCGTTAGTTATCCCTTACTTCTGCCAATCATATGCGTCGAGGCTGAACGTGTCTCACAGGAGAGCAGTTGCAGGAGAAAGTCCGAAATTGGCTCTCCCCTCCAGATTCCTCTGAAAATCACATCATTTCGCGAAGAAATCACCGCCATGGAACTGCCACGTGGTTTACCCAGGATCCTATCTTCGAGGAATGGAAAGCAGCAGGTTCCCTGTTATGGATTCACGGCAAACGTGCGTGATTGTCCGACTTTCCTTCGTTCACCTGCTGATGACTGCCCGCCGCGCGGGCGCGGTTGTGTAGCCGGCTCAGGGAAGAGTATACTCTGGTATGTGTCGCATTGGTTCTGTTATCCGGCACCATTAAACTCGTCAACCAGCTCCACGATCATCGAAGAAGCTCAGGCCATTTCCGATGCCGGACTAGGATTAATGGCATATCACTACTTTGATTTCAGAAATAACGCAAAGCAGGACGTCCGTGGCTTGCTCACTTCCCTCCTCGGCCAGCTCTCCGCGAAATCAGATTCTTGCTACAAAATTCTTTCTGAGCTATATTCGAGGCACAATGCTGGATCTCGTCAGCCTGTCGACGATGCGCTCAAGCAATGCTTGATAGACATGCTGAAAGTTGAGGGGCAGCCCACGACTTACATTATCGTAGACGGCCTAGACGAATGCCCAAATAAGGGCGTGGTGTCCCCGCGCAAAAGGATCCTGGACCTCTTGGAGGAGCTTGTCGATTTATGCCTTCCAAATCTCCGCCTATGTACGACCAGTCGTCCCGAAGCTGATATCGCAATAGCGTTTGAACCTTTGGCCCCTCATATTGTGTCTCTTCATGACCAGAACGGACAGAAGAATGACATCAGCGACTACATCAAGTTCGTTGTTTACTCAGACCGGAAGATGCGGAAGTGGAGAGTAGAGGATAAAGAACATGTTATTGACGTGCTTGTTCGAAAGGCTGACGGAATGTAAGTTGTGAGCATCATGACGCCCCACAAATTATTTATGCAATCACGTAGGTTTAGATGGGTGGTTTGCCAACTGGACACGCTGTGCGAGTGCATTCCTGCAAGTCTCCGGGGTGTTCTGGACGAATTACCCGAAACTTTGGACAGTACATACGAGCGTATTCTGCTAGGGATCGAAAGGAAAAACCGAGAATATGCTCATCGCCTCCTTCAATGCCTTACTGTGGCAGTTCGCCCTCTTCGTGTCAAGGAACTGGCAGAAGTTCTTGCCTTTCGGTTTGAGTCTGGAAAGACTCCCGAATATCATGCGGATTGGCGCATGGAAAATGCCCAAGAAGCTGTTCTATCCACTTGTTCGAGCCTAATCGCCATCGTCAACCTCGACGGGAATCAAGTCGTCCAGTTCTCCCATTTCTCCGTGAAGGAGTTCTTGATATCAGATCGTCTCGCGAAAGCAGAAGAAGACCTTTCCCTCTATCACATTCTTCCTCACTCGGCACATTCAATTCTCGCGCAGGCTTCCCTCAGCGCACTACTCAGACTTGATGACCAAGTTGACAAAGACAGAATGAATGACTTTCCACTCTCCATCTACGCCGCTCAACACTGGGTCGACCATGGCCAGTTCAAGAATGTATCATCGAGCATTCGTGAACTTATGGAGCGCCTGTTCGACCCGGACAAGCCACACTTTGCAACATGGATCTGGATATACAATGTAGATCAACCCTGGGATTGGGCGAGACACATGTCGAGCGAGCACCCAACACGGCCGGAAGCAGTCCCGTTATATTATGCGACACTGTGTGGTTTCTGCGGCCTTGTGGAACACCTTGTCATCAGCTATCCCCTATACGTCAATGCTAGGGGAGGCACCCACCATACGCCGTTGTATGCTGCCCTCGCGAAAGGTTATTTCGACATTGCACTGCTGCTTCTCGAGCACGGTGCGTACGTGAATTTCCTGAGCCATGACAGCTTGAGCCCATTGCACAAAGCATCATATAGCGGGCGTCGTGACATTGTGGAGTTCTTATTGGAACGCCATGTGGATGCCGATATGCGGAATGAGGAGGATGAGATCTTATTGGATGTAGCATCGCGGAATGGAGAACGTGAGGTCACACGGGTATCGTTACGGCACGGCGTGGAAGTGGACTCCCGTGGCCTCAAAGGCTGGACGCCATTGATGTCGGCTTCGCGACTCGGCCATCTGGAAATCGTGCAGCTGTTACTCCAGAATGGCGCCGCTGTGGACTCCCCTGACAACGAAGGTTGGACGCCATTGATGTTAGCTTCGCGGTACGGCCATCTGGAGATCATGCAGCTGTTACTCCAGAATGGTGCCGCTGTAGGCTCGATCGACAACCACGGCTGGACGCCATTGATGTCAGCTTCGCGATACGGCCATCTGCAAATCGTGCAGCTGTTACTCCAAAATGGCGCCGCTGTGGACTCCCCTGACGACGAAGGCTGGACGCCATTGATGTCGGCTTCGGGATCCGGCCATCCGGAAATCGTACAGCTGTTACTCCAGAATGGCGCCGCTGTGGACTCCCCTGACGACGAAGGCTGGACGCCATTGATGTTAGCTTCGGGATCCGGCCATCTGGAAATCGTGCAGCTATTACTCCAGAATGGCGCCCCCCCTAACAACGAAGGCTGGACGCCATTGATGTCAGCTTCGCGATACGGTCATCTCCAAATCGTGCGGGTTTTACTCCAGAATGGCGCCGCTGTGGACTCCACCAGCAACCAAGGCTGGACGCCATTGATGTCAGCTTCGCGATACAGCCATCTGGAAATTGTGCAGCTATTACTCCAGAATGGCGCCGCTGTGGACTCCCCTGACGGCGAAGGCTGGACGCCATTGATGTCAGCTTCGGGATCCGGCCATCTGGAAATTGTGCAACTATTACTCCAGAATGGTGCCGCTGCGGACTCCCCTAACAACCAAGGCTGGACGTCATTGTTGTCAGCTTCGGTATCCGGCTATCTGAGAATCGTGCAGCTCTTACTCCAGAATGGCGCCGCCGCGGACCTCCCTGACAACCAAGGCTGGAGGCCATTAATGTCAGCTTCGCGATACGGCCATCTGCAAATCGTGCAGCTGTTACTCCAGAATGGCGCCGCTGTGGACTCCCCTGACAATGAAGGCTGGATGCCATTGATGTCAGCTTCGCGATACGGCCATCTGGAAATTGTGCAGCTTTTACTTCAGAACGGCGCCGCTGTGGACTCCCCTAACAATCAAGGCTGGACGCCATTGATGTCAGCTTCGCGACACGGCCATCTGCAAATCGTGCAGCTATTACTCCAGAATGGCGCCGCTGTGGACTCCGCTAACGACCAAGGCTGGACGCCATTGATGTCAGCTTCGCGATACAGCCTTCTGGAGATCGTGCGGCTGTTACTCCAGAATGGCGCCGCTGTGAACTCCCCTGACAATGAGGGATGGACGCCATTGATGTCAGCTTCGGGATCTGGCCATCGGGAAATCGTGCAGCTGTTACTTCGGAATGGCGCCGCTGTGGACTCCCCTAACAATAAAGGCTGGACGCCGTTGATGTCAGCTTCGGGTTGGGGACATCTCGATATTGTACAACAGTTACTGGACCACGGAGCAGCTGTCGATATGAACGCCGATAACGGAGAAACTGCCTTATATCTGGCGTCCCATATCGGGAGAACCAAAGTTGCACACCTGTTGATCGAGTCTGGAGCAGATCCGAATTCCCGCACGAATGATGGCTCCACTCCGTGCCACGCAGCATCATCGAATGGCCATCTTGACATCGTCAAACTCCTACTCGAGTCCGGTGCAGATGTCAATACGCGGAATAGTAACAAGGAGATTCCACTAGAAGTAGCCTTTCGAAATGGGAACCACCAAATCACGAGGTTCCTAGCTGAGCACATGGGAATTGGAGATGTGGGTTCTTGGGTCACCTTGAGCATCACAACCCCGGACACTGTATCACAAGTAATGCCTTTCGATGTTGTGGAGTTGTCCCTCAGAGGTGAGGAAAACGCAAATGCCGTCGACGACGGGAGGATTTCGTTGTATACGGCATCAGAACAGGGAAGACTTGACGTGGTATTGTCACTACTCAGTAGTGGCGCAGATGTCAACGAACGAAGCGCATCTTCCTGGACTCCGTTGCATGTGGCGTCATTGGGCGGAAGACTTGAAGTTGCAGAGCTGTTGATCGAGCATGGTGCGGATGTGACGTCCCAGGACAAGGATGGGTGGACCCCGTTGCACTGCGCATCCCTATACGGAAATCTTGACATCGCGCGGCTGTTACTTGATCAAGGCGCTGATGTAAATGCAAGGAAACTGGACCACTGGACTCCGTTGCATGTCACATCGAGCCATGGTCACCTCGAGATTGTCAAGCTGCTACTAGAACGGGGCGCAAATGTTCATGTGCACAACGACGTAGGCTGGACCCCATTTCAGACTGCATTAGCAAGTGGAGGAAGGAAGATTGCAGAATTATTGTCGGAGTATGGTACGCATTGAGGGACGTGTAGGGTATTATTGAACGGGGTATCACTGTACAGGCTCAAATCTGCCTTTTTCTCGCCTTCTGGTGTGAATAATACGGAAGCAGCTATCGCCGTGGAACCCGCGATTCATTGTCACTATGTAGTGTTACCGGTTCTATGTCCGTTTATCCGAGACCCTCCATCACATCACGCTATCGCACTTCTTTCGCTACTAGCTAGCTATGGTCCCAATTTCAAATTACACACTCGTTTGACGTTTGAATCGCGTCTGAACACAGTCTGAACATGGAGCCTGCATCTGAGCCCCGTCTGTGTGCGTCTGAACACAGTCTGAGCCCCAGGCCGTGTGTCTGGATGTCACGGTGTCGAACTCCCCCTCAGGGTCTGGTGTCTCTGATCGGTCGGTCTGGTTCAGACACCGTGACATTCAGATTCAGATTCAGACACACATTCAGACGGCTCGGAATTTCCTGATGCTTGCGTGCCAAACGCCACCATTTTCTTTGAAGTTACTCTGTTTCGCTTCCTCACAGGCCATGCCTTCACTGGCAAGTACGCCCAACGTTTCCACGCGGAGTGTGCCCCCTCCGCGTGCGAATGCGGCTTTGACCCACAGACGGTCAACCATGTGATATCCGATGTCCTCGATACGCCGACGCGCGCTCGGTCTCCCCACGCTTCGATTTAGACGACCCATCAGGCCGCCCAATCAAGCGACTGTGCGGAGTCCTACGGGATGCCAACCGCACCAGCGCGCTACCGCACCTCCTAGAAACCACAAAAGCCTGCTTCAGGCCACGACCCTTAGAGGACCCAGGATTTGACTGGACCTCCAACCCATACACCTTTTCTGAGCGCAAGTTGCTGCGAGGGCTTGGTTAAAATCAGCCCGGTTTCCCGTTTACACCCCCCACACACACACACAGTTTCACCACTCTGTACCATGTACCTGCCCAGGCATGCCCGCCAACCTGTATCCCAATGAAACGCGCACGAGGGCGCGCCGGTGAGTTCGAGAAATAAGACACAAGAGTGAAGCAAGGATAGGCAGGGCGCGGAAAGAAGGCTGCCGAGCCCAAGGGTTAGAGGTGCAGACGAGTGATGAAGGGAACTTTCCACGTGCAGACTTCCAAATGCGGACGGCACGGTGGCGCGGTTTAGCGTCGAAAGCTCACACGAGAGAAGATAGCGCGAGAAAAACCGGAGATCACGCTGAAGAGGAAAAACGAGGGAGAGTGTCCGTGGGCGACTGCCTCCTTCGAGGAGGCCTCTCTGGGGTTTTATAGCAAGGCGCGCGTATCTAGATACATCACGAATAATCTATCTGTTAGTAAGGAGTGACGAGCGAGCGGGTCGAGACAAAACTAGAAACGCTATGATTGTGAAGCGAAGTCAGAAGTGACACCTGTTACTGAGTCCATATTGCAAGGGGAGGTATAAAGGTGGTTTAGTGCGCGGCGACTTGCACGGGCGCGAGGGGGTAGGGACAAACTGAGACGCGGAATGAGAGGTTGTAGGTATAGCACGAAGAATGAGGGGCAGGGGTTCTCTAAAGTAAATTGAGCAAGGAGATAACAAATTTAGGATGTAAACGTAAGGGTTGTGCCGAGGGGACCACCGGGCACGGCTTGCTTGACGTGTCATGCGTGACGGCGTTGGCAGGGGCCAGGAGAGGCGATGGCGGGTTTGAGGGTGAAGGAGGGGTGACATGGCAGGTTTTGATTGGGAGGGCGATGGCATGGTGAAATGGTATAAAGGCCAAGGGGGCGGCTAGCTCCAGGGCAGGGATAGGGAGGCGTCGCGCGCTGAGTGGTGAGGCAATGAGGGACAAAAACGAAGCCGAGAGGATACTTGGTGAGGCGACAGGTGGCGGAGGTGAGGATGGTGTGAGAATAAAAGAGAGAGGAGTTCAAAGGGGCTCTGAGAGGAGGAAAGGAGGGTGGTGTGCGCGTGAAGGAGTGTGGAGGACGGGTGATGGATGCGAGGACGAGGGTGAGAAAGAGGGTGGGCGCGGCAAGGCTCAGATTGGTGATGTGGACGCTCCGAAGCGCTCATTTCGAGCTCAGCGGGCATTGCCACCTTACACCAACCTGTCTGTAGTCCAAAGCCGGAAGAACCCGGGACCGTGTCTCTACCTTAGTGTATGTAGCGGAATACAAATGCTGTCTGCGTGGGCATCATGCCCTCTTGTGTCTCTGTCATTCTCTGTATCTCACTTCCAACTTGTTTTTCTTACTTTCCTATCCGTCCTCTTCGTGCCCGCTGAACTCGTAGTATTACTTCTGACCTCATACTCTACGATTTGGGTCGCACACTCCTGTGCTCTCTCTCATGTATTTAAGCTCTCAGTTTGTGGAATAGAAGGGCAAGCGGAGAAGCGTCTTGGAGCTCTCGCAAACCCTCATGCCTCCTCTCCTAACCCGTGTGATCTCTTCTCGAGTGCCTCAAACTCCCGCAAGATCGCACCATCAATCAGTGTCACTATTCTTCCTCCCTCATTACCTTCCTGCTCCCTCTGGACTCACCACTGACCTATGTCGGTCTCCACGGCTCGACATGCACCTAGTCGCACCCCTCCGCCTCGCCCGGCGTAGCCCTACTAGTACCGTTGTCACCAGGCGAGGCGCTGCGAAGGAGCCCGTAAACCTGTCCGATATCGTTGCCGCCAGAGAAGAACTCGTCTTCATCGCCATCGCGGAGCCCAGGTTCGTAAAGTCGACCTTGTATCTCAGCAGACCGCCAATGCCACCGAACACCTCGACGAACTGGGCGCCCTCCTGTGAGCGGCTTTTGTCACGAACCCCATGTTCGCACCAAACTCGTTGTACTTCTCCGCGAACCATCCGAATAGGGGGGTTGGGCTCTTGGGCATGTTCCATCCCGAGCCATGTTGACTTGTCGAGGGACTTTTCGCGGACTTTTTCCTGCTCCTTGTCGATATGGACCACGATTTCCTCTAGATTACGTACCAACAAGTTGTAGAACCAAGAATGATGAAAACACTTACTCCCAGCCGTATTGTGAAGGACGAAGCGAGTAAAGTCCGGATTTTCCCAAACAATCAGGGTTTGAACGGCATCGAGCTCGAGCACCTTGAGAATGTCGGCGATACCGAAGCAGTATTTTCCCGAATCTTGGCTGATCTCCTCAAAATACTTCTGGACCAGCTTCTTCTCCTGGACGAACTTGATATTGGCCAGAGACCCCGCGGCCAGTTCGATAGCCTGCACGGCAGGGCGTCGATATTAATTAGCAAGGAGCGGCGGTATAGCCACACACCTGATTGAGGCTATTATCACCGCCATAGCTGGCATCAACGACTTTGAGGACCTTCGCGGCGAGGCGAGGGCGGATTGGCCACCGCGTCCGTGCTTCTTCGGCGGATCGACGGTGAGTTTTTTTGTGGGTGACCTCGCGCGTGCTTATAGCGAGCGTTCCAAAGAGTCTGATCTGAGCAGCTCGAACAGCGCCCCAGTGTGGGATTTATTGCTTGATGAGTTTCAGTTTCTTTCTACGTCTGAATGTTCTGTTCTGCCTAGTCCTGAGTCGTTTCACGTCCCTTTGATACTTCCAGGCAGGCGAGCTGGCAGAAAGATCAGATTAGTTGTGGCGGTGGCTTGGACTCGGACGCCGATTACAGTAACTCGCTGGTGGGCAGGAACGGATAAGCGGACTCCGCTTATCCTATCCGAGTCCGTTCCTGCCCGCCGCCGTGTGACGTGGGGCCCGCGGATTGACTGTAGACCGGTTCGGCAACGGCAATGACCCGACCCCACTCCCTACATGCCTTCTTCCACACTGGCCCTCGGAAACCTTGATCTCGTACCTACGCACAGAGGCAGGGCATTATGAAAGCGTTCCTCATCTCTGAATACGCGCACCCATCCAAAATCCGACTCACTCACGATGCGCCGGAGCCCGTCCGAACACCCGGCTCAGAGGAGCTGCTGATCGACGTGCACAGTGCCGGGCTCAACTTTTTCGACGTGCGTTTTCTCTTCCTCCCTCTCCTTTCTCTAACGCATCTTTTATTCGGTCTACATTACAGATATTGCAGTGTCAGGGAAAGTATCAGACGCAGCCCCCGCGCCCATTTGTGCTAGGCGCTGAATTTGCCGGTACCGTGGCCGCTGCGCCACCCGGGAGCCCGTACAAGCCCGGCGACCGCGTGTTCGGAAGTGCACAGGGCTCCCACGCCGAGCGCGTCGTCGCGAACCCAGTCGATGTGCTGCCTCTACCCGATACGCTTTCGTTTGACCAGGGTGCCGGTAGGTTGAGATACTAAATGGGCACAGTATTTTGTAGATTTTGCCTCAACTTTTTGTAATAGGACTCTTCATAACCTATCCGACGAGCTACGAGGCACTGGTAGGACGCGCGAAACTGCAACCTGGTGCGCGCTTTTACCCCGTTCTTGATTGATATTCCTGACAAACTCCTGCTGCACAGGCGAATGGCTCCTCGTATTGGCCGCCGCGGGGGGTGTTGGCATGGCCGCGGCCCAAGTAGGCAAAGGTGTGCGGCCCGTTCACTTCCGTCTTGTATCCCTGCCCTGCCGACGGGGACCATGCTTAACCCCGGCGCCCGCGCAGCGCTTGGTGCACGCGTGATCGCTTGTGCATCTCCTTCCAAGCTCGACGTTGCACGCACAATGGGCGGCGCAGACTTTGTCGTCGACTACTCGAAAGATGGCTGGCAGAAAGAGGTTCTGAAGATTACTGGTGGGCGTGGCGTTGATGTTGCGTACGACCCGGTCGGTCGCATTAAAGGTGTGAATACCTCTTGCATGAGCGCAGAGGCGTCGTTATAGCTGACTATATATTTTCCTACTCCGCGTAGATGCGCTGAAGTGCGTTGTATGGGGCGGCCGGGCCCTCGTTGTCGGTTTTGCCGGTGGCGAAATCGAGAAGGTGCGTGTTGTCCCACTCGCAGACCGAGACTTGGGAGTCAGTCAGAAACATTTGCATCCACAGCTCCCGCTCAACTTAGTACTCCTGAGGAATGTCTCGATTATTGGCATCTACTGGGGATCTTACAAACGTGCGGCAAATCCTGTGTCACTTTTTCCACGGCTGAACCTTCCTGCAGAGAACAACCCTAAACGCGTTAATGAGGTCTGGGCGGAACTCCTCGCACTCCTCGCGTCTGGCCGTCTGAAGCCGGTGGTGTACAGTGGGAACTACACACTGGAAACGCTGAGCCAAGGACTACAAGACATAGAGAACAGGAAGACTTGGGGTAAGGCGGTTGTGCGTGTGCGAGAACCAGTAGTACGAGGAAAACTTTAGCCTGAGTCGTACTACTACTTGTAGCACGGCGGCCGATAATCAAATTCTGTGTTGTATGATACCCGGGCCGTGTCGGGCCGTCAGGAACTGATATTCTATTGTCTTCAATCCATTCGAGAGATACCATTCGAGAGATAAGGTAACCGAGAAAACCAATTGCAAGGTCAACTCACGCTCGCCGCCAGCGGCTGTCGTCGTGTTATCGACACCACCTACATCCGGTGACTCTGAAGAGGTAGGCTTCATTGTCAATCAATTCTCTACCTCTTATGTCTATCACTAGTACTAGTAGGCCCCTTATTATGCGCATACTACCCTTCATCTCTAGGTTGGCAGTCACCCTCTTGCCATTCTTGCTCCCAGCACCATCCACAGCACAAAATAGCCCGCTTACTAACTCACTTCCGCTCGAAGTACGCACCCCTTACTTCAACTTCTGGACGCCTGTGCCCGTGTCGGACACTGCCCTCGGGCAAGTCCAATATATCACCCAAGCGGTACGCCATGAAACCCCCTTTAGAGTGGATCATCTCTTTTTGACCTGTCGGAACGTGTCCTACTATCTTTTCCTCCCTATTCTGCTAGTTCCCTGGTCGCACGGCTTTGGTTCGGATTGACGGCGTCACCCACTCGATCTTTGGCCAGCTCGCCTACGCTACCCAGACGAGTGTTATAGGGAGGAACGTCACCCCCACTCGCACGGTTTTCACCTTCCAGATAGGCCCCATCGCGCTTACAGCGACGTTCTTCAGCCCAATTGAGGTGCGTGCTATGATCTTTTTCGTTAAATCTATGCGCTCCCTGAACGTGTTATGTCCGTTGTTACATAGCCGGGCAACTGGGTTCGACAATCGACCCCTTTCACGTATCTGGCCTTCGAACTGAATGCAACCGATGGCAATACTCACGACGTACAACTATATGTGCATGCCGTACCCGGTTGGCTTGGTCCCTATTCTGCGAGTGCTCACATTGATAATTCCATTCAAGAAAACTTCCTCCTTGCCGATGCAGGTCAACCCATTACGTGGTCGACAGTTTCTACAGGCTTGAGTGTGTACGAGATGGTCCAACTGCAGAACCAACGAGTGTTCTCAGAAAACGCGAACGGACAAGCAGAATGGGGCCAGTACTACCTTGCAACGGCCATGGTGTGTCTGCTTTCGAAGTTCAGCGCACATTATGACCTATATGTTGGCAGAGCGACGTAGTCACCTACGGCGTTGGTCCTGCCGGCACCCTAGTCAATACGTTTGCTACTCAAGGGAGCCTCAATACCGTACCAGCGTCTTCTTTGGAGGGTACTAGCGAGTAGGTGTGCGTATCTGGTACTGCTGTATCATTTAACACCTTGATAGCCTTTCTACGGCACTCGCCCTTTCTCGGAACCTTGGCAATGTCACAACCAAAGCAACTGCGGTTTTCGCGTTCGGCTTTGTCCAAGATCCAGCTGTACAATACGTCGATCCAATCGGTCAATCCCACCGTCGAGTTCCGTACTTCAAAACACGCTACTCAAGCATCGGAGATCTAGTAAATTCACCCTCCGTCTTTTGCCGTATGTCACAGAACGGTGACAAACTCCGCAGATCGATGCCTTTATAGGCGACTTCATGGGTGCCTCGTCACGCGGCCTCGAATTAGAGAACCAGATCGCCATCGACTCCGCAGAATTTCCAGATGACTATTACGCCACTCTTCTATCCATGGCTACGAGATCGGTGTATGCTTCGACTGTATTGACCGTCGAGGAATCATCCGAGGGCGTACTTGATCCCACAGACGTCATGATGTTCATGAAGAATATCGGCGCAGCGGTTTCTGCGTGCGTCTACGTTCTTCCGAGCTCATGGTCGTCATGTTAATTTGCCACTAACAGGAATCGCGTTAACCCCGCTGAGGTGCTATATGCCGCATTCCCCATGTTTATGTACTTTGATGCAGACCTGGGTGGTCCGCTGTTGGAGCCCCTGCTTCGTTATCAGAGCTCGGGTTATTATTTGCAGTCATATGCCGGGCTTGACGCGGGTGAGGTTTCACCTTTTGCTTCGCTGTGCATTTCCTCATGAATTTGCCATTAGGCACTTCTTATCCAAACACATCATTCACCAGTGCTGTTCATCTCCAGGGTGTGGAGCGTAAGCCGAATTTTTCTGGCGAGCCAGCCTTGTTTGTGTTCATATGATGATTCATCCAGAGACGGCAAACATGTTGATAATGATGTATGCCTATGTTCAGGCGAGCGGGAATAGTACCCTCATAAAGACCTATGTAGGTGTCGTTCCCCATTTCACCCGACCATAGAAGACTTATATGGGCTCTTACAGCACCCTCTCCTGAAACGATGGACGGACTATCTCATCAGCACAACCCTGTTCACGACAAACCAGTACGCACTGACCCACGTGTGCGGTTGCTGACAGATAAACGGTCCTTAGGGTATCTGGGGACCTTTTGAATATCAACAACCAAACCAACCTCGCGATCAAGGGCATCATAGCCATCAAGGCCATGTCGTTTATGTGTGAGATTGTTGGGGAATCGACCAATTATTCGGTAAGCGTGTGTCCTCCGACTCAATTGCGCCTGTCGTTCACTGCCATCGTCTAGGCCACGGCGGACACGTACTATTCTCGCTGGAAGAATCTGGCGTGGGGTCGGACAAGCACGTCCTCGCTCAGTACGGGAACGTGTCGTCTTGGTCGTCGGGCTACAATATGTTTGCGGATATCTGGCTACAGACGAATGTCATCAGTGAAGATGTGCGATTCACTCGTCCACTTCTGGTAGAGGAATGCTCAGATACAGTTGCAGATATTCACAGCGCACGTCAAATTCCTGCAGACCGTGAACATCACCCCAACGCCTCGCATCGCAGGAATCGGTATACCGTTGGACAGCCTTCGCCCCGACACGTAACTTTCGGTACAAATTATTCGCCCTTAATACACCGAATGTACGCGTTGATCCCTTATTCGTTTAGATTCGAACATGTTCGTCGCTGGTTTTGCCGATACGAGATTGCAAAGACTCATACTGTCGGGAATGGAGTCGCATCCGATATCTAACGAGGCCAGCATCGCCAACATCACATCAAAAGCCTGGTCCGCGAGGTCCGTCTAACTCGCTCCGAGTTGTTGAATGTCCTCGACTGACTTGCAATGGTTATCATCACGACATAGCCCCGACTTGGGGTCTGTATACGCACCCTTCATGCCGTCGTCAGTATTGCCCCCCTTGCTCCAAACCGACGAAAAGCATAAACTGACGAAACCTTTCCCTCGTAGCTTGTCCTTCGGCATCCCGTCCGACGTGAGCGCCGGTTCGCACGGCTTATCCACCGGCCGCAGGGTCGCCATAGCCCTCGGCACCCTCTTTGTCTGTGCTTCCCTCGCCGGCATGCTCATCCTCCTCTACATTCTCCTCCGCCGGCGTCAGCCCGCTCGCCGGTCGCCATTTGGTATGCTACAGCTGTACCGCGCGCGCCGCCGAAGGAGCAAGAACAGTAGCATGGTAGGCCTCATGGACACGCCAGACGACATGATAATGCTCGATCATGTCCCGTCACTTAGGAAAACAAAGTCGACGGTGCGCGCGCGGCGCGACTCGGGGTGGAAGAACCTCGAGGACTATGATTATGATGATTGACGACTGACGGCGGAGCGGGGTGGGGGGGGAAACTTTGATGAGAAACAATGGCTGGGAAATGGAGAAGAAGTGTACGATCTAAAGGTGTGCTCTCTTTTTTTGGATTTTCTTTCTGTCCACGCACTTTGCTACGTTGCCACTGGAGAGTTTGTCAATTTGGTGCCTTGTGAGGCTAAGCGAAGGACGTTACGGACCTACGGTAGAAGTTGGGTGTTCATTATTTACTGTTGTATGTATATTTCGATTGTTTACATATATACTTAGTAAACCAAACATTTTGCAATCCATACTATCATCTATCGCCCCATCTACTGGCGGGGTACTCGGTACGATGAGGCACGATAGTTTACCAGGACACCACCAGCACGGAGGTACCTTGTCTTGGGTGAGAGTGAGTTAACGGGTTTTGCGGGGCTCTACAGTAAATTTATTTCTCTTTCGTTAATAGAGTATCCCCCGTACGCGTGGCCACACTAGCAGAATTTCTAAACTCTATCGGGATTTGTCCATGAGGTACATACATATTGCTTTACCAGCCACAAAAACAAAGATGAAGGAATGTGCAGAAGGGTGCGGGGGATGGAGGGGGAGGGAGTGGAAGGAAGACGGAAGACGGGGCGACGACAAAAATATCTCGTCCGTATGTAAGTGAGTACGTAGCAGCAGTAGTAGTAGCAAACAGGAAATGTAGTAGGAGTTGGAGTAGTAGACACACACAAGGGGAGGGAAGAAAAAAGAAACAGGAAAAAGAAAGAAATAGAAAAAGGAAAAAAGGAACAGTAGAAAATGGGGCAGAAAAAATGGATTTGTAGATTCGCGTATGTATGTGTGGACGGGGACGGCGGCGGCAATCATGACCCGTCTGACTCGCTCTCAGGAGGCGGCGGAGGTGGGTCGTCGTCGTCGTCGTCGTCGTCATCGTCATCGTCGTCGCCATCGTCATCGTGCACAACCCACGACGGCCGTCGACGACGCACCTCGATCGGCGCCCCCCCGCTGTCCCCATCGCTCGCATCATCGTCCTCGTCGTCCTCGCCATACACGTCCTTGCCTCTCCCCGCACCAGCGCTGCGCTCCGGCGCTCCGTACTCCCAATCATCGTCGACATCGCCATCGTGCTGAAAGACCGCTCGCGGCACATCGGGCACGACGACGCGCGGGCGTGCAGCTTCCTCCGAGTTGCGCGCAAAGAAGCTATCCGAGTCGCCGTCCGATGGGTCGTCGTCGTCGTTGTCGCCCTCCCCAACGCCATTCCCAACACCGTCTCCTGGCCCGAGCACTTCCGAGCTATAAGACGAGGAGAGCTGCATGAGGGAGCGCGGCGCCTGAGGCGGCGAGTACCACCTGCTCCCCGCCTCCGAGGTCGCGGCGCCGAGCCCGGATCCGTGGGAACCGCGGGATGCCGATCCGGCCGTCAAAGGCGGTGGGGCGGCTGCGCAACGTGGTACAAGACTTCCGCTGGGGTGGCGTACGGGGGAGCGAGACCTCCCGCGGAAAGTACCCCCGCGCTGGCGCTGGGTGTGGGTGGCAATGGGCCCGTGGCGACACCTCCGGCGCCGACGACGACAACGTCCGGGTCGAGCGGCTCGTCGTGGTCGCCAGCGCCCGAGTGGATACTCGCGACCTCGTGTACGTGCCTGAATCGGCCGTAGTCGCCGACGTCGCCCCAGCTCGACGCGCGCATCGCGAGCGCAGGATCCCCCGCGCCATGCATTGGGCCAATCACAGACGCGTCTAGCGACTGCACGGTGTACGACGGTTCACGGCTGGCCATGGGAGGTGTCGTAGGCACCGAAGCCGCTGCGGAGGCCGAGGCAGACGTGGGTGTCGGCTGGTCGCTGCGGCGCCAACGCAGTGAAGAGAGGGAGAAACGGCTCCGGGGGCGCGGCTCGTCGGTGGTAGGGCTGAGGGAGTGCACGGAGGCTGCTGGTCGCTCGTGCCCGGCGAGAAGCGAGGCAGAGCCGCGCCGTCTTTCGAGACTCTTGTTTACCTTGATCGCGCTGCTGGAAGAAGCGCGCGCGCGCGTGTCTGATGACTTCGATCGGGGCGAGCTCGATATGTCGGCCACCGAGCGGCTGGGGTGGTGAGAACCGGAGGTCGTTGGGCGTGGGCGTCGCCGCCTCGAGGCCGGGAATGGGTAGTGGTCTCTCTCGATTTACCCGAGGTTTTTTGTTGGATGGGGCTTAGGCCGTGTCGTCCGTTCGTGTCGGGATGAGTCCCTCCTGCTGCTATACCGGCTCATGCTGGCTGTCGGCATCGATCGCACCCCAACTTCGTCCGAGTCAGAATGGCCATCAGCGGAGCGAAAGGACCGTTGAGGGCGCACGGTGCGCAAGAGCGATGTGAGGCGGTTAGTGAGACGTTGACGCCAGCGGAACGGAGGGGCGAAACGGCGTCAGAGATCGCGTCTTCAGTGATAGTCGCAACGACATTGCTGTCCGGACGGTCTCTCTTACCCAGCGTTCGTGATCCGGAATGTCGCGGAGGAACCATCGGTGGCGCTGTGAAAAGGTGTGAGTTCGAGTTCGCAATAGTGGAAAAGTCGCGTGTTGTATATGTAAGCTACCTTGACTTCGTCGAGGGTGATCCGCTTGCCCATATCCTTCTCGGCAACCGCTCAAGCAGCCTAATAACCTCAGCACCTTCGGAGCATGGCCTGTCATTTGGGCAGTCGTGGCGTCGGGTCTTCGTAGGGATGCAATCCAGCCCCATGAACTGCTCTACGTCCCATATCCTGTGTGCAGATGACGCCATACAAGGCAAACTCATGGTTGCTCTCCACGCGGAAGGGAGTCTTGCCAAACAGGAGACAGTAAAGCGTCACACCAGTGCCCAGACGTCGATCGCCTTGGTGATGGGTGGACGATGAGGCGCCGGCGCCTGAAGTATCGTCGTAGAGTTGGAGTCGCTCAGTGCGAGAGCGTCTGAGGAGGAAAGTTGAGGTATATCCGACCCAAAGTCAAAGACGACCTCCGGTGCGAGGAAGGAAGGAGTCCCAGCCGTCTTGCAGAGTTCCGAATCGTCGAAAGAAGTTGCAAGTCGATGTCCGAGTCGGCCTTCGCAGCTCGAGAACCTGGCTGGTTTTTACCTGATCCAGCCAGCCGCTGCGCGGCTGATATATGAGCGACGCCGAAATCGGAAATCTTTACTGTGCGACGGTCGGACGTCCACATGAGGTTGGCAGGCTTGATATCGCGATGGATGATACCCTGGAAATGTACTGGTGCCACAGTCAGTGGTGCTGTACCACGGGCGGGAGGTAGCCGAGGGGGGGGGGACGAACGGTACTCCAGGCCGAGGATGACGTCTCTACAGATTCGCCTTGACTGGTCGACTCGCAGCACGGGGCTCCCCTCTGAATCACGCCACTTGATTTCGCCACCCCCAAGGAACTCCATTACTAGTAGTGATACAGTCAGCGACGAAAAAATAAATCACGCTGCTTGTGCTTGGGGGGACAGAGACCGGGTCCTCGGTGGCACGCGCACCACAGAGAACACGACAAAGAAAGAGGATGCAGCGGAGGGGGGAGAAAGGAGGGACGGGACTGACCCATGTACACTTTTTGGTACAACTTATCATCTATGACTTCTAGCAAGCGCACGACGTGAGGATGGCGACAGAGCTTCATGATGGCGATCTCTTTTTTGATTTTGTACTCTTGACTGCCGAGGTTGTCGGTGACGGGTAAGTGTGGCCCCGAGCGCGGAAT
Source organism: Lactifluus subvellereus (assembly GCA_022496195.1). Taxonomy (NCBI): domain Eukaryota; kingdom Fungi; phylum Basidiomycota; class Agaricomycetes; order Russulales; family Russulaceae; genus Lactifluus; species Lactifluus subvellereus. The sequence continues at coordinate 127,899 of WTXC01000059.1, read as the reverse complement.
CCTCTTCCTCTTGAGCTGGTTGAGGCGATCCGCGCGGGGGTTATGGCGCGGCACGACTTTGATAGCCTAAGTGGGATGCGCATTGGTCAGGAGTGGGGAAGGGCAGGGGAGTGAAGGGGGGGGGGGTAGCTGAGGGAAACGCGACGCACGACTTCAACATTGTTCTGAACAAGATCCCAGCATTTGTAGACAGTGCCGTGCTGGCCCTTGCCTACGGAGGGCCCGCGCAGGTATTGGTTTAGTATGAGGCCTCTGGTGTGCTGATCGCGGGCCCTGCCCTGATGGACAGTGTGTGTGATGCGAACATCTGAGGCGGGGTCAAAGGGATGGTGGCTCATGATGACCTGGAGATCGGCCGGGTCCATTGTGTTGGTAGCATGAAAGGAGATGGTGGCAAGATGAGATCAAAGGTGGAAAAGCGTTTTGAAATTGAGCCAGGGCTGTTGAGAGGCGGATGCAAAAAAAAGAGAGAGAGAATGGACTCGAGCGAGAGATGCCCCAGGAGTGGCAGCAAACGGGTGTATTCTTAACTGCAATCCTCGAATTACGGCATAGAACTACTAGTACACACGGCTAAAAAGTACACGGCATATTCAACTTATTCAACGAGCGCACACGCATCGATCCTCCTCTTTGATCTCGCTCATAACCTGTATCCCTTTCCTGTCAGCGTCCTATTTTTTTGAAAAAAGAACCGTGACACAGTCTAGCTAGAATCTCGTGCCTCTGTCTTTGATTGACGCCAACAGAGACCTTCTTTGTCGTATGACATAACATCGTCACTCTCCAAAAATCAAGGGTCCAACAAACCCGCGATCGGAGGTGAAGAACATCCCACTTTAACTCGTTCCCCAAAACCTAGAAACTCACCGATTCAACGTGGGCCCCACATCCCTGGGTGGACAAGAGTAGGGTCAACGAGTCAGATCCACGTATCAACGCATCAAGGACAAGCTGCGATTGGATGCTTACCTTCCAGGTAGTCTTACCACACTTGTCACATCTCACCGCGTAGCATGTATTCACGGGCATCTCCTCCATGATGGCATGCATGAGTTCGCGAGGGGGGATTGTATTGATTATGAATGGGGCTAGTCCGTCATCGTGTTATCAGTCACACCGGCGCCTCGTATGATAGTGATAAATAAGGGGAGAGACAGCCAGCTGGGACAGAATTTCCATATTCGACAGCAAATGATGCTCACCCTGGTTAGGCAGGGGGGATACTGATAGTGATGGAAGGTGTTACTGGCAAGGAACAGATGGACTTACGCAAAAGATCAGAAGTCTCACTTGTCGTTGGACGAGAACAGAAGAGAGTGGAACGGTTGCGTTTCTGGTAATTAATCGCATGATGTTGCCTTTTATCAAATCCGAAATGCCGTGATTGGCGCTGTCTACCAATCTATCTAACTAAGTTAATACCAAATTCCCCGTGATTACGCTAAAAAAAACCAAACCCCTTCAGCTGCTCACTAGTATACTGTTGTATGATAGCTCGTGATATCAAACAATGAATCCTCTTTAACCCCAACCCCTTTTCCGCAGGCGCTCTGTATGGCACCACCTGAGAGGAGCAAGACCTGCAGAATATTAGTGTTGCTGCGCTGCGCTGCTTCTTCCCTTCCTGAGCACGCTCATGATTTTACGTGAAATAGCTCGCCCCTCTCACAGACCCGACAATCGACCAACAATGCAAGCAAGCGTTTGCACCCCAAAATCCCCAAAAAGTCTCCATGGGCCCGACGCAATGGCGTTGCGTCTTTTTTTTTTTCTTTTTTTCCCGCGGGTAGGTAACCACCCCCGAATGTAAGCAGAACAAGTCAAGATTGATAGGCCGACAACCGGCGGTGGCGGCCGCCTGGCTCGGCTTCTCAACCGAGTAGTGGTGCGCGCTCCGAGTCTGTACCCCTGGTGTTCGAATCCTTGCGCACCTGATGCTGCTGCGCCTTCCCCACGAGACGGGACCACGTACTCCGCAAGGCGCCGACGATGGCCTGGAGGGCGTCACTGCTGGCGCGGTAGAGCGCGTGCGGGGGCGACTCGATACGGTCGCCACGGATGCGATGCTCCGAGTCGATGCACACGCTGAGCGCGAAGAACGTCGCGATGATGGACGACAGCGCGCTCGACGCCGCGATCATGAACATGATGATCATTTGCAGCCGCGCGGCCTGCTGCACGTCTGCGCCACCCAGGATCGCGCCCGTCATCATTCCGGGAATTGCGATGATGCCCATGACGCTGCAACGAGATCAAACGATGGACGATTGGGAGAGGGTCCCGCGCCACGCACCTCATTGCGTTAATGGTCGGCATCAGGGCGAGCCGCAGCGCGTTTACCACGAGCGGACGACACGCCTCAAACCGCGACGCGCCAAATGCGAGCAGCGTCTCCGTCTTATCGCGGTTTTCGCTGCAGCACTCGTTGGGTCGACACGCACTCAGGGGTGGCAAGAGGATGGAACGACGCACTCGAGTTCTCTCAGCACATAACCCAGCGTCACAGAGACGCCCGAGATCGCGTTCCCACAGAGCATACCAACAACGGGGACTAAGGGCCAGTGGGAGAAGCGAAGAATTCGTTGTCAATTCGCTGGGAATCAAAAACCGGGGGGACGAGAAAAGGGGCCTTACTATATTGCTCTGGTCTCCAAAAAGGGACAATGCCCATCGCGAAGCGCGCTCCTAGGATTGACGTTGGGATGGTCGAGACGAGCATAGCTGCGAGAACTGCGGGGAACTACGCGGCGATAGCGCGGGCACCGGCAGAGGTTTCGCATGTGAATCCCGCTCTGCGAAGTATGATAGACAGACAGATGTACCATGTGCCTACATCTTCGCTCTGCCTTGATCACGACTTATTGCGATCGGTGGCGCCTCTCAGTTTTCAAAGAAGCGGCTGTGGCAGCTGGGGATGAGATAACGTACCGGTCTCGAACGTTCCCAGGGTGTTCAGCAGCACTGGCGTCTCTTCAAGTCAGGGGCCCCCTACCCTTGTAATGATAACACCCACGCGAGAACGACGTACGTGCTATCCCGCCAACTGCCCACATGTTCTGAGCGGCAAACACGCGCTGCAGGACTGTCGCCACAAAAGTGAGTTGCACGACACAGCGCAGCGCGGCGATCGTGAGTGACGCGCCGATGCGGAGCTGCAGCGCCTGTGAGAGCGCGATGTTCATCGTGATGAAGGCGAGGCCAATGCCGACGTGTGACCATCCAAGGTTTGAATTTGAGGACGGCGGGGACGAATCCATTTTTAGGAGAGGGGAGGAGGTTCGGTAAGGGCGGCGCGGCAGCGGGGTTTCGGACCCTTGTCTTGTCTTGTTCCGTGTCGATCGATGGGGGAAGGCAGGAGTGAGGGAATGAAGGGCTCAGAGATTGTGGATACTCTCGACCTATGGTACGCGCTCTAGCATCGGCCGACGATCATTCTGCAGGGAAGGAGTTTGGCCGTCAATGTTGCCGCAGCTACTGCGCAAGATATACCAATCCGGAAATTTTCTGAATCTAAAATTATCTTTTTGCGGGTGCGGTAGTAACCACAGTGGTTAACAACCTATGGAATGGTGGTGTGGTGAATTTATGTTTGTGCGTGGTGTCCGTTCTCCACTCGGCTTCAGCTCAATGTGAAATGGGCGATCGAGCTCGCCCAGTACACACATGGTTGTGGAGCCTCGCAATATTTTCTCTCATTTTACTCATCACTCCCTTCTTATGGACTTACTGTACTGTAAATACTGTTGTAGCTACGAGCGTTTGCCACAGAATCAAGGCCCCTTGTCGTTTGCCTCGTGTAATCTAACATCCCATGCATCTCGACGGATACTTCGTGGTGCGATGTCACAGCGGAAACGACACCCTTCCCGTGTTCATGTTGTAACACATGCTTTGCCTGCTCCGCGCCCCCCGCGCCACGAGAACATTCACGTCCATGACAATGACTCGGACAACGGCGGTGCGAAGAATATCATATGCAACTTGTTTATATAGAGCCGAACAGAAAATCTTGGTTCCATTTAAACATATCGAGAACATCACAAAGATACAAAGGTTGATACAAAAAAAAGAACAAAGGAACGAAAGTTTATCAGATCTAAGCAAAAAAATATAATCCTAAAGCGCTCAACCTACCGATTTATTCATTGACTCCCACCTCTTTTTGATATCCTCTCGGTTTACAACTCCTCCACGTCAGAATCACCGTAGATGCTCTCAAGGTCGACTGGGCGCACCCAATACCGCTTCGTACGGCGCACTGGGGAACCCGTCAAGTCGTCGAGCCCGTCGACAACTCGTCTCGTGACCACCACAAACGACGGAGCCTCATCAGCTCCAGGTGGGGTCGTGGTCGCCGAGAGGGCCAGTGGCACGGCGTGCTGCCGATGCAAGGGACCCAGGGCCGGCTGCACTTGGGGCCCCAGTTGCAAACTTGAAGGACCAGCGAGCTGGGGCGGCGGCGGCGGCGGCGGCGGCGACGGGGTTGGGGATCTGTCGCGTACGTGGGAATGGGGGGTGTGCGGCGCAGGCGTAGGCACAGGCGCAAGGGCAGGGGGGATAGTGACGGGGACCACCACCGCAGCTCCTCCTCCTCGTCTGAGTATACCTCTGTCGGCGTATACGACCCGTTCGATTGTACGTCGAACCTGTCCCCATCCCCATCCTCCTCTAGCATGTCCCTCGACTCCCCCGCGTCATCCATCTCAATCTCCTCCTGAAGCAATCGTGCCACCTCCTCGGCAGCCTCGCGCTCGAGGTCGGCCGCGCGCTGGCGCAACTGCTGCGCCTCCCTCTGAACGCGCTTGCGCAACTGCTCGAGTTGGATCTTCTTGGCCTCCGCTAGGCGTTGCTCCTCCACTCTCCGGCGAGCTGCCTCGACACCCTTCAGATCTGAACGGGGAGCTAGCCGACGCTTGGTGATGGGGGCCAGGGAGTCCGTCACGCTCACGTCGGTGGACGCGAGGCCTCCTTCATTCCAGTTCCCTGGCTGCCTGTCCTCCGTCCGGCGGGGGGCCTTTGGCGTGTCGAGGGTGGACGAAGGTTTTGCGTATTGCTGACGCGGAGTGTGCCACTCCGCGGTGTTAACATCAGAGCTCGAGCCAGACTCTGACGAATCCATGTCTGAGTCCGAACTAGAGCCCGACTCGCTCTTTGACGACTCCACCATCTCGATGTCCTCTTCCTCTCGTGGAGTGCCTGTAGAGGGACGGGGGTGGGGACGTGGACGTGGGCTGGTGGACTTGGGTGACTCCTCCGACAGAAAGATGAGGTGGACGCCTAGGCCGGTCGCGCTTGGCTTCCCGATAACTTTGACTGGCCCCCCATGGGCGGCGACCATGTCCTTGATCCGCTTTTCGAGCCTGCTCTTGACGTCGGGGCAGAGGTCGTAGTCATGCGCCACGGTGCTGGACATGTTGTAAGAGGGGATGGGAGGACCGGGGGGTATTAAAGAGGTGAAGCAAAGAATGAGGGGAGCAAGAGGGAGAGAGAGAGAAGTGAGGGTTGGTAAGTTTTCAGAGAGTGGACGAACTTGTGTGCTGACGCTTTTCGCTTGTGCTTAGAATTTGCGACGATACAAGGTCAGTTTTTATATATACACGCAGTCAATATCTTTTTTTTTTTTTTTTTGGGGGGGGGGCTGTGGGCTGACATTTGCCACCATTGTGGACGCAGCGTCCAGATTTGTGGCTCGCTTTAGCAAGTAGTGGTAGTCTCAAGTCACCATTGTCACACAGACGCGCCGAACAAGCCCTTGTTCTAGCTGGCCAGAGCTGGCTAGCTTTCCGGCGAGCGCGTCTTATTCACTAAGACTTTGTTCAAGATAACTTGAAGTCGATACAATAGCAGAGATATCTCCACAATGAGGGTGCTGCGCTACACTAAATGATCAGCCATCATCGGCGTCACGTCTGGCTTCCTCTCTGTGGGGAGTAACGTCACAAGCCTGTGCTCTTGACTCTGGTCCTTGTCCCGAAGTATATCGACTAAGAGTATCCCACGGCGGTAAAAGCAGTACAAACGGAACTGACCAGCCCAGGGCAATACCTCGCAGCTAGCTTCCTACTCACAGCGTCACAGTTAAGAAAGCAGCGACACACGGACAAATTCTCGCTCACGCTGCGCTGGACAGCAGGTCACTCCGGCATCCAGGGCAACGAGGAAGCAGACGCAGAAGCCAAAAAGGCGGCGGAAGGGCTTACCTCAGACACCGCACTTCTCTCACCCATCTTACGCCGACCCTTAGCAAAAAGCACAGCCGCCGTGAAGCAGAAACACAACAAAAAACTGAAGGCCAGCTGGGCGAAGCGATGGCGCGAATCGCCACGCGGAAAAAGAATTCACGCGATGGACAGCTCAACCCCGTCACGGAGATTCATCCAAGCAATCAGTAACCCCAAGCTCCCCCGGCGCTCTGCAAGCACAATCACACAGCTAAGGATCGACCACATCCCCCTAACCAGTTATCTCACCCGCTTTCATAAGGTCGCGAACGCGCAATGCCCAGCGTGCGGTGACCCTAACGAAACAGTCGAACACTACCTACTGAAATGCCCCAAATACGCGCACGAAAGATGGGCCCTCAAAAAGAAAATCGGCGGTGAACTAACGCTCGCTGCACTCCTAGCGAACGAAAAGGCGGCGGTCCCACTAGCCAACTACATAGACGCCACCCACCGATTTACTAACAAGGTGAGTCAAACAAACGCACAGTAAACACGCTACGCGAAAAGACACCCAGCAGATCCCACCAACCGTGAAGTCAAAACACGTTAAAATACTGACCCCACCAACACCCTCCCTGTAACGTAGACCGCGGACGCGCAAGATCGGCGCACCGCAACACCAAGCCTATCGGAACGGACGACACGAGGAAGTAACCAACGGATGCACAGCGCAGGCCAACACGCCCCACACCAAGGCCTGCCAGACACACCCGCATCCCACCAACTTCCCCCGCGCGAATTGCTCCGCGCACGACTCCACCGAAGCCCTACGATACGCCACGAATGCCGACATAAAGGCATGGGAGAAGGTTTTCAGGCAGCAGAAATCAGTGAAAAGGAGCAGTTTACATTAGATCCACGTAAATGTATAGTGCTACATAGGGTTCTGTACCCCAAGGCGCACAATAATGGATTCGAAAAAAAAAAAAAAAAAAAAAAAGAGTATCCCACGAATCCAGCCAGTCTTTCCACAAAAACCTTAACATCGGGCTCGACCGTAGGTACAGCGCCTGGAAACCTGTCTGTGGTATTACCTGAGCCAGCTGAGTGCGGTGTCTAGCTCCAACCTCTTTCGTTCATAACGACCGTCGACTGTGACGATATGGGAACTTGAACGTGAGGGATGTATGAAGCATGCGACGATGGTGGATGATGTGGATGCAGATGTGGATGATATTGTGACCACCATGTCCTGGTCATCTAAGTCAGACATGTGTGCGCACGTCAGCTTGGAGAAATACCCACGTTTGTGCGAACACGAGACTCTGCAGCCAAGGCGCAGAGAGACTTTAGGGCAGGATGAGCCATGACCTCACTTGGAATATTCAGATCAACCTTTACAGCCAAGAAAGATGGATATCCGCCGGCTGTGAGCCGCGTGAGCTTCAGACAGTTACCAATGCCTCGGACACGTTCCTTTGCGCGGTCGGAAGCCTCATCATCGATTACTGCACACACTCACTCTGCGAAAGTTGAAAACGTTTCTGGGCTGACGACTATGAAGGGCATAGACGTACTGTCGTGCAATCTCACCGAGATTCGTCTCACCCTGTGGGCATTCTTTATGAGGGCTTTGAATGGCATGCATGACTATCTCCGCGCAGACGCGTGTACCATCACCATCGGCTTTGTCGGTGAACTCGTCGTAGGTGAGAGATAACACCACGAGATCACAGGCGGCGAGGACACCATCTGTGAGGTTATCAGCATAATTAGTAGTAGATATTGACACACAGACCTTTGTCGAGTAACGGATGTACAAGAAAGCCGAGGAGGGCTATCGGGATGAATCTCCCGACTTACCCGGAAATTTACGAAAAAAAGGGTCAGCTCACGGAAACTACATAGATCAAAGGATCTCTGGGACTTGGCGTCAAGAGCCTCGAAGCTCCACAACTATGCGTCGGATTCCGCCTTGACCTCTGCAACTTTTGGGGCCAGGGCTACTGGGCAAGTGGATCAGGGAGATAAAACTGGGGAAGGCGCGACATTGCAGCGAGATACAAGAGAAGGGGTGAGGCGACCAGATGGGGCTAGCATTCGAGGCAACTGTAGAACTCATTGTATACCCAACGTACACCTTTCCCAGTCGGAGCCTTGAAATGCCCTTATCACGATGGAGCTGCCGAGCGCGCATTGAATCGCACAGCCGTATAGGTAGGATAACGAGCGTCTCTGAACATGATTCTAGTTGCTTCGCATTTGATGTAGGGTGTCTGGGAATCCCACATCAACCCCGACAGTTGGGCACAAGGTGACCTAGCCCATAGGAGCGAAAACAGGGCAGCGATTGAGCAGTTGAGCTCTCGCAGGCATCTGGGGTCGCGTATATTGTTGACCACATGAACAACGCTTTCTAGGGACCCCAGGATGAGCCCAACGACACCGTCACTCGATTCGGGAACTCAGAAGCCGAGCGCCGCCTGACAACTCCTACTTTTGGAGTGCCTTGAGGTTTTCTGAATACACGTAACGATCACCCCAAACTACCCCTGTCTACAAAATGAGGTAATGTCTGACAATCAGAAAATTACCTCCCGCCTAGTGGGTATCTGGAGCGACAATAATGGTACCTCATCCATGATTAGAAGGACCCACCGGGGAGGTATTGATCATGAACGGGCAGGGTTTCCAGGATCTACCAGTGTATGTGCCTTCAATAGATATGTCTTGGCTCCATACTAATGGCCTTCCATGAGGACGCCCGAGCCACAGATGTGAAGCAACAAGGCCAGAGTTATGGGTAACCAGGACCCAAACACTACCCTTCGACTACCCACGCGGCGGACGAGTCGAGTTTTGAGTCCATGCGATTGATGCAGATTGGATTGGCTCAATAATGGACTTGCACATATTCGTGTCTTGCTAGACTGGTGAAATGAAATCGAGTTCAGGATAGTGTCACGGCTTAGCTGTGCTATACAACGTCCTATCTGAATCGAACGTTCCCTTCATGACCAACGACAAGCGTCGAAAAAAAGCACGGGAAACACATTAACCTGTTCTGATGGCTAAAGGGTGCCAGCAGGTCATCGCGCCTGAGGGGCACCGCAATCACAGAGAATGCGCAGCATTGATTGCCCAGTCTCGTAGAATGGCCCATGTGATACTCTCGCGGGCCCCAGCCAGGCGTACTTATTACTCAAGGTTGGCATACATGACAACGCCAAGTGCCTGAGCTCGATTGAGAAAATCAGCTGCAGCTGGCTCGAGATAGCAGCGAATTCGTTCGAAATCGTCATGACGGCTATTGACAGCATCATGATCTTTACCCAGGGGATCGATTTAGAACAGGGGTCATCCCAAACACAAGGCAACGAACCAGCTGTTAGCGCTAGTCATTGATGATAGCTTAAACCGCAGATCTCGACGAGTTGAAAGCATATACATACCTGAATTATCAACGCCGGCCCACCATTCTAGTCATCGTCTGTGTGCCTGGAGAAGCTAAGTACTGGGTAAGGTTTGGTGTCATTTGTAAGGCGCGGGCGAGACGCTTGAGGAAAAAAAAGTCTGACCACAAAAAAAGCGGAATCCTCCCATGAACTAGAATTGGGTATAGCCTACATGGCGATGGTCTCGACACCCATAGCAGGAAACGCAAATCTCACTTGATTGCAACAGAGAATTAAGGAGCGAATAAGAATCTACATGAGGGGTAAAGAGCAAACTTGAAGTCTGACTTGACTCAGGATCTGACATTATATATTTGAAATAAGGGGATTTTCGTTCGAGCAACCTCGGTTTAAACACTTATCATGACTTGGAAGGACGTTTTCTAGTAACAACCAATTACATCTAATTTATGCAACGATAAGTGCAAAATTCGAACCACTCTGGAATCCGGATTATCACAATCCGAGTTTTTTTTTTTTTTTTTTTTGGAATCTGCATTTATAACGCGCAACATGTATGTAATTACAAAGACGCGCGCGGGGTGGCGATGCACCCCGGTTGATCGGAGGTGGCTATGGGCTGGTATATACGCATGGTGATGTGGAATGGGTGATTGTGTGTGGGATGGAGTGATGGTGGCCGCTTTGGCCAGAGTGACTATCCGTAATCCTCCGGCGGTGGCTCTCGCCGCCTCGGGCGAAGGCACGCTTGCGTCTCTGCAAGGAATGCTCCCAGAGCGGCTCCTCCTTCCTTTGTGCCGAAGATGGTGGAGAGGGATAGGGATGTGGATATGGGTTGGAGGAAGCGCCGCCTTGCGGCTGCGTACAAGGGGCAGGATGTGATGACGTGGTGCACCGTTTGAAGGGCTGCGCCACATTGACAGTGGTTCCAAAATCCGAGTCATGACTGACCAAGCTCCCAACGATTCGAACGACTACTATTCTCTCCTCGGCATCACACGTTCGGCTTCTCAAGACACGATAAAAGCAGCATACCGCCGTGCACTCCTTCGCTTACACCCTGACAAGCGGAAGCTCGATGATCCAACGCCACCGGCAAATTTTGGATTACTGCACGATGCGTTTTTGATCCTCTCCTCAGCAACTCTACGCGCGGCATACGACGAAAGCATCGAGCAGAACCGCACAAGTCTGCGTCCCGCGCAGGTCGTTTCGCTAGAAGAATTTGATTGTTCGGAGGGATCCGATGATGCGATGTCAATATGGAGTCTTGCCTGCCGTTGTGGTGGGAAATTCAAGATCACCGAGGATGATCTCGAACATGGGCGGCACCTCGTTGGATGTGGGGGATGCTCTGATGTCGTCTGGGTAGGATATGAAATAGTCAAGGAAGTTGATGGGCAATGAGCCCATCGACATTTATCTCTTCGTGTGTGCTGTCCGGACTCTGGAGCCACAGACTGGGGATAATCTTGGGATTCCTCTGGGTCATGCACTCTGGATCAGACCTCATCTACGTCAAGCGACAGCTAATCCCAAGGACCTCGTTGGACGTTCAGTTGAGGCATTTCGTCGGACTCGGTTGATGCTGTGGTTCGGATCTCCCATATGCGCGCATTTCATTTGTCGTGAGTTTGGACAGACATTGTACTTGCCAGTATGCAGCTCAACGCGTGACTAGGGAGGGCATATCAGACAACCAGATATCAGCTCCAGGACCTTGAAAAGTCCGACTATCAGATTCAAGTTCATCTGCAGCCGCACCATGTTGAACCCCAGTACCTGATTGATACATGGCTATTTCCGGATTCCTCTCTACAACTACCCCGACTCGTACAACAATCACTCCGAACATTCCGGCCTCATCAGGCTCAGCGTTGAATCCCTGCTGCGAAAGGGGTGACGTTTGGGTGATCCCGTGGCCAGCAATTCTAGATCTCTATCAACGATGATGGTCTCAACCGCGGTGTGTCTCCTCCGCAACGCCACCACCGCCACCCCAGCACCGTGCTTCCATACCTGCCACCACTTTCAGGGTACTACATCGTACACCGCTAGGTCGGTAACCGACATAGTTCTAAGCGCCGAGCGGCAGGCAGCGGCTGCTGATGGCTAGGGGCCATCTTTCAAGTGGCACGCTTGATTTTGTAGTGCCTGACCTCGCATGTCTCTGTGCGCCGAGAAGGGAACCATGCCTAGACCAGACGTCTATTTCGTGTCTCACAATGCCACTCGTCGATATGGGTTAGCACAATCTATCATCAGTGAGGCGCTTCGGTCACCCATAGATCTCTCTCGCCCAATTGGTATCCTCAACTGCTCTCCCCCCCCGAACCCCTTTATGCCTAGCAGAATCTGATGGGGATGTGATAACCCCCTATGTCTTTGGAACTTGATTCTCCTGACTCTTTGACAGGATGCTTGGAAAATTTCGTTTGCGAAATTTTTCCACTCGACGCCCCCAGGCGCGCGGGATACTATATCGGACAGCAGTGTCTCTCGAAAACGATATGATCGGGGTGGTGAGCTGGGTCACAGTGTAGTAGTACATAGCATAGGTACTGAATCCTGCTTCTTACACCCAGACGTAAGCACCCGAGGTAGTCACCCGATTGCATCGGAGCTTGGACACCAGGCGCCTATCTTATTACTTTCTGCATTGTTCTCTGGATTAACACGTCATGCGCCTCATGTAGTAATGGGTTGTATCGCACAGACAACGCACCGTACAGCAATACGAGAACCTCAGGCCTCGAACCCTGCGGCGGAGATACCCAAGCCAACGGGACTATCCATCAAGGGCTCTTGCCCAGGGTGCGAATGACCTCACCTCCGAGTCACATACCGCGTTTTGCATTGATGCAAGTTATGGGGTGGGAACTATTCAATCAGATAATGTGTCGGGACGCCGCGTGGGTACCTCGAGGATCGCAGCGAGGTGGGCGCGTGGAAATGCCCTCCCGCCTTAGCACCACCAGAATTCCATGAAAGCATTACAAAAGACCTGAGTTGCCTTCCCCCATCGTCAATTCCGCGAAACACAAATTATTGCCCCCTACCACTCAACGCCCCAGAATCGACGCATTATTCTCACGTACTGATTGCTACAGCACACAGCATGTCTCAGGTGCGCACTGTTCTGCGATCACTCACGCATGGCACTTGATGCTGACACTGCCGGCGGGTAGATCGACATCGAACTCGCAGCACTGCTCAATTCATTGAGTTTTGGGCCCCAGATCATGGTGAGCGACAGTCGTCCCATCTCTTACCTACATTTGCAAACCCGATTTTCCCGTCCGTGAAAGCCGGCTGGAGCCGCACCGATTACCATCCCACTTGCGTCGTGCGATGCCCAGATGAGCGACGAAGGTTATCAAGTATGTCCTCCCCACTCCCCGATCAAGCCAGGTTTTCTGAATGATTATTCTCCGTCCGATGTAGTCAGACTCCACAGACACCACGAGCTCCTCGGTCGCGCCGCCGGCGCCCTGCCCGTGTGCGCTTCTGCAGGCTTTTGCTCTCTGTCACGGTTTAGGAGAGGGCCCACAGACCGTTGGCGATGGCGAGCTTTCACAACTTGTCTTCACGCACCGCGAGGCATTCTTGGTGTGCCCATCTGCGCATGCAGGTTGTTCGGCGGGTTTGAAAGGGCTCGCGTCTCTTTTGGAGAAGCGGGTACAAGTCAGAGGCGGGAGCCTTGGTATGGATGCGGTGGGTATGCTCCGCACCGAGGCATGGCTATTGTCAGGGTGGAGCGCCTAGAATACAATCGCCGGTCGATTGGGACGTGGGGTATTGTTTATCGCGCCTCATTATTGTAGCATAGCCATAGAACTAGTTATTAATACCAAGTCACAATTGGCATGAATGTGAACCCTGGCGACCCGTCCAAGAGCTCAGTATCACTTCCTTTCCTGGTGTTCAAGTTGCCAGTAGTTCGACACGCTGCGAACAGCTCATCGGGGCAGGCGGTCGCGATCTCAATCGTCTGCCCCGAACCACCAGGTGTGATGATTTCGGTTACACGGACGGTGCGACTCTGTCGGGTCAGATGACTTGGTAGATGTTTAGGAGTTCGGCTGTTTGCGCGTGCTGGCGCATGGTGGGGCCAGGACTATGTGGCGGGGCGTCGGTTGCAGGTGATGACTGTCCATGTCTCTTAGGCGCACGCATCAATCGATGGATCGAGTATAAATGATAACTTGTTCCTGCACAGTCGGTGACTGCGGAGGCAAAAAAAAAGCGACAGCTCTCGGGGTCAGATGTGTCACGTGGATCGGTACAGTATATTTGTATATATTTATATTGGGGCTTAGAAACTAGCAAACCTTAATTTCCATGGAAAGCAACAACAAGAGCAGCTCACCGTCTGTCTGGCAAGACAAGACACAACAGTCAAGATGGCCTCTCGTCCGACAGTCAACGTTCGCTCCACATCAGGCGGTAACTATATTCTTTACTAGCGCATATATCCACGGCTCACCTGTTATATAGAGGCTTCCTCGTCTCTTCCGCTTCCTGCGGTTTTGACCGCTCCAATTCGTCTTGATGTCGTTCAGCAGGTCCACAGTGCGTACCAATCTTAGGTTTATCCGCTCACACACTCAAGGAAGTGTCCAGAGAGCATTGCGAAGAATAGGCGTCAGGCTTACGCTGTCAGCGAAAAGGCAGGCCACCAGACCTCCGCCGAGTCTTGGGGTACTGGTCGTGCCGTTGCTCGTATTCCCCGTGTCGGTGGTGGAGGCACTCATCGCTCTGGTCAGGTACGTAGCGCAGACATCCTACACGTATATCTTGTCCTTAACAAGGCCTTCCCAGGCTGCGTTCGGTAACATGTGCCGCGGTGGTCGGATGTTCGCTCCCACCAAGACCTGGCGCAGATGGCACGTCAAGGTGAACCAGAACCAGCGCCGTTTTGCTACGGTTTCTGCCCTCGCCGCCTCTGCACTTCCCTCTCTCGTTCTTGCTCGCGGTCATCGCATCGAGGAGATTGAGGAGGTCCCCCTTGTCGTTGGTAACGCTGTTGAGTCCTTCCAAAAGACAAAGGAGGCTGTTGCACTTCTCAAGTCCCTTCGTGCGTACCGCGACGTCGTAAAGGTATCCAACTCGCGCAAGCTTCGTGCGGGTAAGGGAAAGATGCGCAATCGCCGTCACCGCCAACGCCGCGGCCCCCTCGTCGTCTACAACGAGGACGGTGGCATTGTCAAAGCGTTCCGCAATCTGCCTGGCGTGGAGGTGGTCAACGTCCATCGCCTCAACCTCCTTCAGCTCGCACCCGGTGGTCACATCGGTCGCTTTATCATATGGACCGAGGGCGCGTTTGCTCTCCTTGACGAGGTCTTTGGCACCTTCGACAGGGCCGCAGTACACAAGAAGGATTATTTGTTCGTTCCCCCTCCTCCTAACCCTTGGGTCTTTCTCACCAGCGTTTTCGGGTTCCAGCCTGCCAACCGCAAAGATTTCCAACCCGGATGTCACCCGTTTGATCAATAGTTCGGAGATTCAGTCTGTCGTTCGACCCGCAAATGCCAAAATCCAAAAGCGCCCATGGACACAACACAAGAACCCGCTACGCAACAAGGCAGTTCTCTTCCGCTTAAATCCTTACGCCAAGACAATCCGCCGCCAGGAGCTCCGTGCGTGGCCTTTCCTGTCCTTGTCATTTCGCTTACTTACCGGTTCCTGTGCGCAGTGCGCCAGGAGCGCGCAAAGAAGAACAAAGACAAAAAACCAAGGAAGAACACACACGCTACCTCGGAGGCATTCTTGTCGACTCTTTTCGCTCCCTGATCTTACGGTTTGATAAGAGCCGTAATCTATTATTTGATGGGGTTATGTACCCTATGAATGCATACGTATACATACACACGCCAAGCATGTCCGTCGTTATGCTGCCATGCCGAAAACATGATGTTTTGCTTCCTGATAAGCAAGGTTTCATACTTTAATGATTACCACCCCTCTTCGGAATGCAAATCAGAACAGTGGCCGGATCGATTCGTTGCCGGATGTGATTGTGGCGGCGTGTGCTAGCGCTTCCTCCCCGTGTGCAATGCAGCATACTGCTGTGGAGACTTGGTCTCCAACTGTGGGGCCTCAAGGCATGGGAGAGATCGACCGGGTTGCATATCTCCGTGAAACATACACATATTGGGAGTCAATTGGGTCAAGTTAAACCTTTTATGTAATTAGGCGATACAAAGGCAAGATGGGGCAGTCCGCAGCACGGGGGCTCCGGCACGGCAAAGTGATGGGGTGTGCGAGTGATGACCTAGGGGATGCGACAAAGATAGCGATATTGGTGATGATTATAAATAGTGCTATACGAGCGGATGTGCGTTTGGTGAAGGATAGAGAGATACAGAAGGCCGTTTGCAGATCAGAAGCAATCGAAACAAGTCTCGTTAATCATTGCGCTCGTGCGGAGAATATCCGTGTTTTGGGGTGTGTGGGAAAAGGAAAAGGGGTATTGGGGGGGACGGGGATCGGGGGGAGAAGGTGGTCAGTAATAGTTATCGTCGTTGCGTTTGTAGTGCCGTGATTGTTGTACTTGTTGTACTTGCTGTTGCTGCTGCTGCTGCTGTTGCTGTTGCTGTTGTTGATTTTCCAAGTTTTGGCCTGTGGAAGATGCGCATGTCCATGCTCGGACGACGCGACGTAGGCGCTCTACAAAGAAAAAAAGGCAAGAGAGGAGGACCTCTGTCGTCAGCGGGGGGAAACGGACGGGAAGGTTGAGCGCGGGAAAATGAGAAGGACGCACCCCTTGCCCGGCGCCGCGCACACGCATGCCGCGCGAGGTCCCGCGCGCTCTCGAACGCACCTCCGCACCGCAAGCACGCGTACGCCCCCGCGCCAACAGCATGTATGTGCAGGTGGAACGTCAGCGCGCGCACGCCCGCCAGCAACTCGTCGCACCCGCGTCGCGGACAGCACAACAAGCCGTCCGTGCGCGGGCTTCGCAGCATCGTCAACGTCGCTTCTTCTCTCTGCGATAGCCAGCCGGCGTGTGTTCGTAAGTAAGGGAGAAGGGACCACAGGTCGGAGAGAGAGGAATAGTAGCATGCAGTAGCGTACGTACCGCCTCTTCGAGCTCGTCGGTGATTGAGGGCCGTCGACGCACTTGGGGAGGTGTCAGTGCGCGTGTGGGCCGACGACGCTGCAGGATCGGCCTCAGGCTCTCCGTCTCGACGAACGTCAGGCTTGTCGGCGTCGTGCGCAGCGTCGAGTCGCTCGCCGGGACGCTCGCGCCCGCACCGGGCTCAGCCCCAGCCCCAGCTCCGGCCTCGACGCCAGCATCCGAGTGTGGCGTGGGTCCGCCACCGTCCCGGACCTTGCCGTCATCCTCGTCCTCGTCGTCTTCGTCCTCATCGTGGCACACATCGACCACCATCAGCGTCGGTGCCGTCGGTGCCGTCGTAGCGGGCATGCGCGCGGGCGTCGACGCTGGTTCCGGGCCCGTTATGCGCAGTGCGAGAGCAGGAGGCCGCGGCGGGAGCGGGAGCGGCTTTTCGTAGCCATCCACCTGCATCGGCACCGCATTCTCCTTCTCCTTCCCCTTCTCCGGCTCGGGTTCTGGTTCTGGTTCCGCTTCCGCTTCTCGCGCCCGCGCCGGCGAGCGCCGCCACCGCTGCCCAAAGATCGGCGCCTCGGAACCGGCATCAGCATGACGGCCGGTGGCGGTAGCGGTGGTGGTATTATCCGCGGGCTGTGACTCCCTCGCCTTCTCGAGGGCCTCGAGTGCGGCCCATCGTGCACGCACGCGCGCCGCTACGTCCTCCGCGGCGCTGAGCTTGCGAAGCCGCGGCATCGAGCTCACGCTACTGTACAGCGACTCGGCGGACGACGTCGCGCTGCTGCGGCTACTGCTGGGCAGCATCGTCGCGTAGCGTTTCTGCGAGTTCTGGTATTGGTATTGGTATGCGGGCATCTGACGGCGCGGGCGGCTGATGGCGAGGCTTGTCATCGCGTGGGTAGCGTCTGTTGGTTTTGCGTTTGAATGGAGGAGGGCGAATGGTTTTCGGCGCTCTACGCTCATCTTGCCTCGGTCGGTCGGCGGATGGCAGGTGCAGGGTGGACGGATGTGCGGAGGGAGGGAGGGAGGATGGAGGAATGGAGGAATGGAGGGGAAGTAACGGAGCCTTGGGAGGGGACGGGACGACGCCGGTGCGTGGGTGCTTTATGAAGTGAAAGAGTGTGGTCAGATGGAGACCACACGAAACTGGTTTGGACATAGGAGACACGCAGCCCGCGTTGTCAACGCCCCGATCTGGCAGGGGGCGAGAACGTTGCAGCCCGGTGATAAAATTCGGCGAGATACAGGTCACCTAAGGTGCAATTCCTCATGGCCTGGACGGTGTGGTAAGTGTCGTCCTAAACCCTCCGATGGGCGGCCACGAGCTGAAGGCGTGTTGCGTCACGTGGCTCGGTAGGTCCAGAGGCAAAGCGCGCTAAAGTGGACGGCCCTCGTGGTATGTGGGAAGGTTCATTCTGTGCTAGTACAGTGTTGCAATAGTAGAGAGAGGGTGAAAGAAAGACCACTGTTCAAAGTCAGCTCTGCAGAACTGCAAGGGGTTCGACACGCGTCAGAAGACCGTCGTGTGTGGTCCGCACCATGCTATGCTGTAAAAGTTTCATGTTCTCGTTGGGAGACGGCCGCACATACAAGCCCTGAAACAGATTTGGCAAAAACTTTGACGTTCGAAATACTTTCGATTCCTGAAAGTAGGAGTGTGTGTTCGCGCCGACCCGTTGGTAAACCCATAATAGTGCTTCACTGTAAGAGGGGGGTACATATGTGTGATTAACGGCGGGAGTGAGGAGAAATCAAGAAGTAGGGCCACAAGCGGCGTTGCGCATGGTCTGTATGATTGTTAGTGAAAGTTGGGCGCCATTGATACTATCCAGGACCGTTTCCATGGAAGTGCTGGTCAGTTCAGGAGAGGCAACCAAGATCATTGCGCCAGTCTAATCTTCAAGCAAGAAATATACATAGGCAGACCCCCGATCGGTGATAGAATCAATTTTCCAAGACCCCGTTCTAGTATAGAGATGCTTTCGCGCCCCGCAGCATGGGACTCCGAAACTGCCGGAAGTCACTGGTATGTCGAGGGTGCTCGTGGCCAAAGAGCTTGGAGACCACTCTTATCTTAGCAATTGGGGAACGTGGGGTGTGCTTATTTAGCAATTGTCACTGGGTTTAACATTCCACCCAAAAAACTTGCTCCAACCTGGATACCCTATTGATGGCAGACCACATGAATCTTACACACAATTGTCAAGGGTTCAGCTCACCTCGAGAAGCCGCTTACACAAAAGGCAGTGGGTCGATGGCATGGCAATAACATACGTACAGAAGTCAACTCATCTGACCACTCAACTCCGCCGTCGCCCGCCGTGCGACTGCCTCCCTGGCTTCTGAAAGGGGCTTCCTCCACTTGGCTGGAGGTGGATCCCATACGCCAAGTTCCTCTTTAAGCTCCCCGAGGTCCTGTGCCCATCGCTCTTCCCAATACACCGTGATCATGCTGCGCGCTACACCCCCACAACGCAGTGCCCATGGCACATACTCCGAGAGGAACCGCGCGCGCTTGGCGGCATTCAGGCGGACGACGGCTGCCGTAGATAGCGCCGCAGACGGCAGGCCGAGGTTCGCAAACTCGAACACCTTGAGTGCGAGCTCGTACTCGACCGAGACAGGCAGGCCACAGAGTGCATGGTAGAAGTCGTGGCACTCGCGATACCGCTGCATGACGTACGCAAGCTCAGGGTCGTCAATGTAGTGCACCTGCGTGAATCTGCGTGAGCAGAAGGCAGGTACACCTTTGTACAGAGTATGGAGGGACGCACTGGCTCTCGCGTATCGGGGGTGACGCCGCAGCGCTCGAGCCACGTCACGTAGGTGTGCCCAAAGGTATTTTCGGGCAGACGAGCGAGTGCGGCCATGTCAACCGTACTTGTGTTGATTCGTGGACGCTCCTTCAGGATGCGACGTCCCTCCTCGCTCTCGAGCATATGGTCTAGCAGACGCGGAAGCACGGGTCCGGCGGTCGTCTCTCCGAGAGCTGCCACCATGTCTACTGAGCGTTAGTCGTGAAGCTGGAATAATGAAAGGCATGCTGACCTGCTCTGCGAGGGTCTGCGAGCGATATGAACGCCGACCCGACAGCTAGAAACGCATTCTCGAACCAGTTCAGGGGGATGTGTCCTGGATATGCCGGTTCTGTCTTGACAGAACGTGTTTGCGTGAGACTTTGACGGCGAAAGATGGAAGAAGTGAGTATGTTTAAGCCCAACGGACGTCGGGGAGTGCGCGAGCGTGCCACAGCCAGAAGAGACATCTTTGCCACTGGCCGTGCCAGTCAGAGTCGGTAAACTGATACGTGTTGACCTCAAAATAGGGTTAGGGTCGACCCAAGATTTCCAAGCCCGCACAAGGACCACATCTTTCACCTTGAACTTGAACGATGAGCAGTGGCAATGGCAACACCGAAACTCAAGTCGAGACCACAGCTGCAAAGGCAGTCGTGCCAAAGCAAAAGAAGCTCAAGCCTGCAAGGCAGCAGGTAAAGCCTGGTGATGTTGACAAAGAGACGGCACCACAGACAGGGAAAGAGTACAGTGCGTGTCTTGCTGACTATCTTCCACCACGCAGCTTGTACTCACTCGACGGTAGACATATGGTACAACAAGTGGGCTGGTGGTGACCGGGAGGACAACTACTCCAAGTACGTATTCCCTGGTTCAGTTTGGCTTGCGTCATGAACTAATTGTTTCCTCATAGTAAGACAAAATCTCAGACACGCTGTAATATCAAGAAAGACGCTGGCTTGACGCGTGCAAACACAACCGGGATGCGCTATTGCTGTCTATTCTTTTCCCGCGGGTGCTGCCCTTACGGATGGGAGTGCGAGTACTTGCACTCGCTCCCGGATCCAGAACGCGCTCTGCCCGATTCTAGTAAGGACTGCTTCGCGCGCGACAAGTTTTCCGACTACCGCGATGACATGGGTGGTGTCGGTACTTTTACACGACAAAACCGCACGCTTTATGTCGGGCGTATCAAAGAGACTGGCGCGGGTGCTGAAACGGAAGAGGTCGTGAGACGGCATTTCAAAGAGTGGGGCGAGATCGAACACAGTGCGTCTCTTCTATCATTTTCTGCGATTATCATCTTATAGACCCTACCTCGGTCCGTAGTACGTATCCTCCAGTACCGCTCGGTGGCGTTCGTGACCTACGTCTCTGAGCACCACGCGCAGTTTGCAAAAGAAGCAATGGCTTGTCAATCTCTGGACAACGATGAAATTCTCAACGTCCGCTGGGCAACAGAAGACCCGAACCCTACCTCCAAGGTGGCGGAAAAGCGGCGCCTGGAGGAGATTGGTCAGGCTGCCATCCGTGCTAGGATGGACCCGCGGGTGGTTGACGCCATGCAGGCGGTTCGCGCGCTAGAAGAGGGCCGCGATTATCACTCGGACGAGGGGTTTGCAGATGGGGATGTGGAAGTCGAGCTGGACGGCCCTGAGGGGAAGCGGAGACGAATTGAAGGGCCAGAGACAGAGGAGCCCGTGGTAATGGAGGAGCCGCCGGAACCACAGGAGCCTGTACCGGCGGGACCTCAGGGACTACTCAGCGCAGAGACACTGGAGAGTCTCCGTCATTTTGCTGGGCTACGCCGGTACAATGGCGGTGTGTCCGTGAATACACCTGCTGCCCCGGCGGCAGCTCAACGACCAGTCGCAGGATTGGGGCTTGGTGATTACGGGAGTGACGATGAGGACTAGGTGCTTAGTGCTTTGTTAATATCTGTTTGCTCTCGATTGTACGAGATAATGATGAGGCGACTTGCGCAGCTCCGTCAGTCTGTCCAATAGCCATATGTACAATCCAGCACTAGTACATACAACATGCAAAATGGGATCGATCATGCTGGTATAAGATCAGTGCGAATTTCATCTATGGATCGCCACCGTGAATCGAGAGCAAGCGAATACGCTCAATCTCCGCCGCTCGGTCCTCGTCCTCCTTCTGGCGGCGGTACTTGGACAGATCCCAGTCCTCCTCCTCTTCGTCCGAGTCCTGGAACCACTCCGGGTTGTACTGGAATAGGTCGCGACCGCTCATGCCGCTGTTCTTGCCCGCGGCTGCCTGCGTGTCCTTTGCCTTGCGAAGGGCGTCCGCCTCGGCCTCCTTCTTGTCCATACGCGTCTGCTTCCACTTGGCGAACGTTTCGCGCGTAACGGGCGTTAGGTTCGGACCGAGTTTGTGTCGCTGTGAACAGACAAGGAGACATCGTCGTTGTGGACCATGAAACAACAGCTCTCACATCGTACGGACGGTCGGTCGGATGGGCGGACGCACCTCTACTTCTAAGAACTCCTCCAGGCTGATCATGTTCGCCTTCTCTGCATCCTCCAGTGCCTTCTTCTGGGACCTGAGCACAAATCCTGGTGGGAGAGCGTGCCGATATTGACACGACTCCCCGTTGGGACATTGCCAGAACCACCCGAACCTGGAATGAGGGAGTGGCGTCGGACTTCAACGCGAATGCCGTGTTGGGGAGCGAAAGCCCTCACTTTTGTGTCTCGACAGCCTCGATGAAGTACTTACATACGATCTAGAATGGAAGACGTTGGAGACATCGGAGGATCAGAGTGGGGACACTTTACGTCTGTCGTTGTGCGTGGGTTTCCATGCTTGGATAAGATAACGCTCCGTAGCTTCTCCTCGTCCCATTTGTCCATAGTGTCTGCCGCATACCATGTCTCGGTCAATACCATGGGCGCGCTTTCCGTACTTCAAGGCAAGGATGCGGAAAACGCACCTGCAAGCTTGTCCTCCCGACCATCCTCGTACAGATTCTTCTTCTCCACCTTCCGTCCCACATCCCGATCATGACTAAACTTGCACTTGCTTCCCTTCTCGCAGCGGCCCGCCTTGAAGTATTCGCACAGCAATGTCTTTGGATCTACCCCGAAGGGAACCTTCTGCACCTGCACGGGCTTGAAGAGCGCCGCTCCTCCTTGCGGCGCTTCTCTTCGTCGGCCTTCTCCTTTGCGCGCAGCTCCTTTTCCTTTTCCTTGGCGAGCGTTTCGCGCGACTTGCCCCCCGTCGCAGCCTGCGCCTGGATCTGGGCAACCTGTTTCTGCACCCTGGCCGATTTGTTTTTCTTTATTTATTTATGAACGCATGTTAGTGTGCATCTTTGAGGAGCCCAGAGCCGGTGGAACGCACGTTCTTCAAGCCGAAGGTCTGTACATCGTCAGTATCATATATAGAAAATAAATGACGGATGGAGATGCGGCTCACCTTGTCGACTTTGACCTTTGAAGAAGAAGAGGTCTGACTCTGTTGCTTTTTCGGAGGCATGTTTAATGGTGTCTGCGCTGTTGTGTGGCCTCTCTGACAAGATATGTAACAACACTCGGGTTAAGGTTTAGAGTGCGTTCGGCATCGTGACCGATTTCGTATTTGGAAACTTCTGCATGACAACATTGCCGCTGCAAGTTTGCTGCGATAGAGATTTTGTTGTATCCTCCGTACACCATTTTTATATACTATATCCCACTTTTCTGACGTGGAGCTGTCATGCCTCATGACACCTGAGGATTCATCCAAGTTGCAGTAGTTGCTGGGCTACTTCTTGTCACTAGGGTAGGTGCATCTGCACTCGCCTATGCCCCTCGCTTTGACAAAGTTCTCCGACACACATCAAGACTACTCTCTGATCAGAGATGGATCGACGAACAACCAGGTGAGATAACAAGCTGCGTTGCATGTCCCTCGTACCACCACCACTATCCCACGGGATGCACGTGCGGTGGCCGAGTTGCAGCATCCAAAAAAGATGCCTTCAGGTTGCCCCACAAGTCCCCACAAAACTCGTTGGCAATGCGACAAGGTGACGGATCTTGGGGAGGGGAAGTCGCCTGATCCCTTGGCGATACTGAATTCACCCCGTGAGCGATTACATGGGCACATTCTCGGAGCGCTTTCGAGACCTACCTGGATCGATTTTAGCACGCTCCCCACCTGTACGCCTAGATTTACTTATGTTGGGGGCGTGCGCGGCCTACTGCTCATCGCGGGACCACGTTGTTGGTGTCTTGTCCTTCTCTTCTATCATTGGGCCAAGAGCCAAAACATGCCAAGGGACTAGAGAGTGTATCTGGTACACAGTAGGGACAAGCGATACAGGGTGTCACAATAATGGGTGCGGTTGCGATGTCAAAAAAAAGGTCTGGACCTGTTGGTTTTTTTTGGCCAATCTCAATCTCAAATCAGAGGCTCTCGAACGGTCACCCTGCTGCACGCGAAATCTTTCGTGATTTTTCAGCAAACTCGTTGCCGAACGCACTCCGATGAAAACTGATTAATAATGAACATTGCTAATCATCCATCATCTTTTGCGGCTCGCGCGGGGACTCAGCTAAGACCCCCCAGCCCTCCAGGATGGCCATTCGGCCTTGCAGCCCTGCTCTGCTGGTAGCTGTTTGAGGGGTTCCCGACACGACATGACGTCCCCGAGCCCATGATTCAGACTGAGCAATGAGAAATGGTTCGGTGGCGTTTGCCGAACCATCTCGGGTGAGTCTTGTGGCGTTTCTCCGCCTAATCAATCGTTATTCATCATGGCTCAGGGTATCAGAAGATGCGAGCGATACTGAGATTCTCTTTTTGGACGTGACCTACGCGTGATTAGTCATTCTTGGTGCTACTACATGCCTAGCCCGGCCAAAGCTTCAAGCCCGAATCAGTCGGATCTGTCATATCCATGAAGGGCGCAGGTCAAAAGGCAATGCAGGTGTCCATTCTCATAATCGACCAGTTACATCCCCCGGTCATTCGAGTCATAAATAGCTGCCTGTTGAGACTAGCTACTTCCATCTCATCCATCTCATGCTCGCTACAATCGACCAAGTATCCGACCGGTCTTTCGACTATATCATCGTCGGTAGGTGATCCCATTTCCCGGCCCAGTTTCATCTCACGAGTTTCTGAATGCTTCAGGTGGAGGGGTGCGATTATAATCCTTCCACAGCTCGCCTGGTTATGGAATTTATATCTTGTTGCAGACGGCTGGCCTCGTCGTCGCTGCGCGCTTATCCGAGGACCCATCCGTGTCCGTCCTAGTCCTGGAGGCCGGCTCTCCCAACTTGAATGATCCCGCCATCTGTACGTAAATTTACTTCTCATCTTAATACCGTCTGGTCATGCTGCGTGCGTAGTAATCCCGGGCCTCTATGGAAGCCAATTTGGCAAGTCACAGTATGATTGGGGATTTTCCACTGTGAGCGCATTATGCCCGTTTTGCGCACACTCTCATTTTGGACAGGTCCCTCAAGTTAACGCTAATGGGAAGCCTGTGTATTGGGGACGGTATGTTCTGTCTATGCAACAAATGACATTGTCATCCATCGTTCCAATGCAGAGGAAAGGGCCTGGGAGGCAGTTCATCCATCAATTTTTTCCAGTTCCATCCCCCATCCGCTGCAGATATAGATGGTAAGTCATCGGTCAAGTGACCCCGAAGGGAATATGCTGATTGGTTCATCCGAAAAGCGTTCGAGAAGTTAGGTAACAAAGGATGGAACTGGAAGATGCTGAAGAAGTACTACACCAAGCAGGAGCGGTTTTCCCCCCCCGAGGTAAGGGACGATACGATGTGCTTTGACGTGCGGGAACACGGACTGGAGGGTACGCCTTACCCGAAATGCGTACGATCGCATCGGCTAAGTTTCCCCCAGGTCCTTTGGAGGTGGCATATCCTCAATTGCTGTCTGGGTTAGAGAAACCTTTCGTCGAGGCTATTCAGACACTCGGAATCAGTCTTCCATCGGAGCCGGCACGTACTTCTGTACATATCCGCGAAGGCGCACACTCACACCCACACTACAACAGTTCGCCGGAGACGTAAGCTGAATGGCGTAAAGGGGTTTATCTCCTCTTATATACTCTCAGACTACAGGGACCTGGCTGATACCTCTTACGATTGGCCCAACGACGCGCACTCGAACTTATGCTGCAAATGTCGGTATAATTCTTTTGCTAGGTTCCTGCGATAAGCTCACCTTCCAATCGAAGATGTACTATGAACCGAACGCTTCCCGAAGCAACCTCACGGTCCTGACTTCTGCCCACGTTGCGAGAATCTCACTGTCAAAAGTTGCTGGCCGAGAAGCCACAGCTGAGAGCGTGAGCTTCCTTCACGATGGAAAGGAGTATCGGGCTATTGTTAAGAAGGAGGTCATCGTGTCTGCCGGGTACGCCATGTGCTCTGCGTGGGGCACGAGCAAGACGCTGACTTGTACCTGGTTTATTCAGATCAATCATGTCCCCGCAGGTACTAACGCATAGCCTTCCTATTTGACGTCTTGCCTAATACAAATGCAGGTGTTAGAGCTCTCAGGCATTGGCGACCCAGCTATACTGCGAGAAGCAGGTGTCCAAGTGGCAGTTGATCTTCAAGGCGTTGGGAACAATATACAGGAACATTGCAACGTAGGCCTATCTTACCGTGCGACCATTTCGTTGGGGATACTGGCAAAATGATACTGAACATTTCTCGCAGAGCTGAAGGAAGAGGTCGAATCAAGCTACTTGACATATGATTGTTTGACGGATCCGGACACACTTCGGAAACAAACAGAGCTCTAGTGCGTGTCTTCTGACTATCATACCCAATTCTCTGTGTTAAGGAGACCATCCAAGCCATGCCGGGGAACAGAGCATTTTGGACATGAGAATCGCTTTGATGACATTTGTGCCGCTTTCGGCTATGTCTCCCGATGCAGAAGCCGTACAAGAGAAATATCTTGCTTCCGTCCGAGCCCGCATTGAAGCCGACGAGTACCCACCCGGGTTCGGGGAAACTGTACAAACAACAACTCGAGAACATCAAAGCGCGAGTTCCGAGCCACGAAATGGTTCTCGTTCCATCCGTTGGTTTTTTCACAAGTAAGCCTGACAACCCCGATCCTCCTGAAGCCCCTCACCCTCACTGAAAGCTGCCCCGGACCCCAAGCGGAAATATGTATCCTTCATGCCCATGATGAACCAACCTTTTTCTCGCGGCTCCATTGTGCGGGTCTCGGTTACTCCTCACGGGGAGTGAAGACTTATCATCATTTGCAGCACATAAAAACTAGGAATCCTCTTGACCACCCAGTAATAGATCCGCGTTATTTCGAACAGGAATATGGTGAGTCTCCTCGTGGGATCAGAAGGGGGATCTACCAACCGGTTTGGTCACTAAGACGTCCGTGCCTTTGCGGAATCGTTCAAGTTCACTCGGCGCCTGGCGCAACAAGAACCCTTCAAGAGTATTTTCGTAGGAAAGTCCCTGCCCGTCTAGTACCAACCCCTGGACTGAGATATCCCCTTTAGAAGGAGAAGTCTTCCCTGGCCCATCGGTGCAAACGGACGAGGAGATCATCAGTACGTTCGCTTGTGTTTCCATGCCTATCTTTTCTCTGGTAACGAACGCTTGCGCAGATTTCTTGAAGGACAACGTCAGGACGACTTTCCGTGCGGCTCAAGATTACTCCAGCCGTTGGGGGTTGATCTAATCCGCTTTACAGATACGGTTGGATCTTGTTCTATGCTCCCTCGAGAGGACGGGGGCGTCGTGGACAATAAGCTGAAGGCAAGTTTCCGATATCATGCGTTCGTAGCTATCCGCCAACGCGCCGAGCGTAGGTATACGGCACGACGAACATCCGGGTCATAGACCTTTCGATTATTCCCCTCCACATCGGAGCACACACGCAAGGTAAGCAATTCGCTATCGCTATGTGTCCATTCTAAGGGCGTGCGCTTATCGCTTCGTGCTCCGTAACAGCGACTGCGTATGCGATTGGAGAACTGGGTAGGTCCTCGCTGCTCGAGGTTAGTGCGTTTTTCAGAGTAGAAGGCTGACAATCTGGTCTGCCTCAAGGTGCCGATATCATCAAGGGTCGTGTCGATTTCTGAGCTGTCGATCCAGTATTTGACTGGCGGGCTGACTTGGGATAGGGATATGGTGTAGGATCTACTGTATTCGCCTTCTGCCCTTATTCTATGTCGAGTGCCTTGTGTTGGTGGGATGGCCAGCTGCTGCAGGCTGGTAGTCTCTGAGCAAGAAGTGTAAGCTAGGATGCTTGGAGCCTGTCTTGAAATCTTAATATAATGATTGCGGGCGCTAGAAGGGTAGCCGATCCGAATTAGTCATGCTTCCTTCGCTTTGCCCATGTCAATGCTTGGCGGTGTACGGTACATGCGACGGCGCGCACGGGCAAGTGAGAGCGGAGAGCGGAAGGGGAGAAAGAATAAGAGGGCAAGGTGAACCAAGGCAAGTACGACAAAGACTTAGAAACTGCAGGAAAGGAACAAGGCTACTTCGAAAGGTTTAGGAGAGCTTCAAGGGAAGGATTAGCGGAATTTTCAAGGCGCGCGGGGGTTTCGAGAACAAGGCGGAGCTAGCGGTTTCGCTGCTCCTTCCATTCCACAAAACAGAGGCTTTAAATACAGAGAATCATACAGTAGCTATGCGGGGTCAAGGTGAGGCTGTAGAGCGTATAGTACTAGTAAGGGTACATAAGTAATCCGACGAACCTAGCGGGTACGAATACTAGTACAAGGCCATAGGCTTTTCTGGGTGTTGAAGCTCCCCAAAATTTTTTATGTGTGCTCTGCTATAGTGACAGAAAAATACAAAAAAAAAGAATCAAGGGAAATGATAAACATTTGAGCCTGCAGAAAATGATTTTCAAAAGGTGGTACCATTTCAATAGGTCATCACATGATAGTACAGTTAACTATCTCATAGTGCATGGCCTCATAGTGCATAAATGTCACGTGTATAGCCTTTTATGGAACCAGCGTCAATTGGGATGCAGAGAAAATTCGAGTCTCGTACTACATACAGTACTTTTCACTTATGCGGTATGAGATAGTCAACTGTAGTGGCAGCCTCTGTCTTTAGTTCAAAACCAGCCCGACCCAGGACCACGTCTTTACCACTGTGTATATTGCAGAAAATGCTGACTAAAAAAAAAAAACTTGACGGTACAAGTTGAAACCAAGTTGAAGTTGACAACTTGGACCGGCTTGCATTGGACCGCGGCAACATTAACCGCAACTAACGCCGCAGCAGGGGTCGAAAGCCATGCTGGGTACTTTCCTCTTCTGAGAGTGTAGCGCTTACCAATCGGCGCGCTAAAGATAGAAACTTCGTAACTGCCGGCCTGCTCTTCTCCTGGGGCTGGGGATTGCCGCTTCGGCCATCTCCTGTTCTATCGTTGAATCATCCGATATATTAGCCTAGCAGAAAAAACTCACGCATTTCTTCCGGGTCGCCAAGATGGTTCAGCTCCTGCATCCAAGGCAAAGCTTCCTCTTGCTTGTCCATCTCCGTGGATCGGAATACAACGTCCATCAGCAGCTTGCGGAGGTGGGGATCGTATTGTGCATCTCCTGTATCTTTTCGCTCGTGCTGTACTTCAACGGCTTGCTTCGCGTACTCAAGTGCATCGCCAGCTCGTTCCGTGCAGGCAAGGCAGGACGACGCCAGTGAGAGAGAGAATACAAGATCGAGTGCATACTTCTCCATCCCTGATTCCTCTTGTCTTGCTTCTCGGAAGTACTGAACCGATTCTTCAGCGTACGTGGCCGCTTCGCGGTTGTAATCGAGTTCAAGCATGCGATCCGCGCAGAGATAGAGAGCATCGCCGAGACCAGGGGCGTCGAGGGGAGATACCTCGCGGAAAACGGTGACGGCGGTTCTGGCGATTTGGAGTTCTTCATCGAGCACATTTCTGTTGGCACCGCTCTGACGGAATTTCGCCAGGTTGAAAAGAGACCAGGCCAAAGGTCGCGCAATTGGACCAGGGGCGGAAATTCTCAGGGTTTTCCAGAGCCCGACCGCGTCTTGTAAAGTCGAGAACGACTCGGGCTTGCGATTCGCCTCGAAGAGATGGTGTGCATGGGTGTCAAGGGCATGCGCAAGGAAGAGGGAGAAGAGGGTCCGCCCGACGCTCAGAGTGCGAAGGAGAGTCATGGCTTCGGCACTGAACCGGCAGGCGGCTTCATCCTGTCCCTTTGAAGACAGTACCTTCGACTTAGTAAGGAGTGCCCCAGCCAACACGGCCTGAGAGTCTGCATCCGACGACCCGCGAGATAGTTCGATCGCCTCTTCAGCTGTGGACAAGGCCAGGTCCTCGTCAGCTTCGATACGCGTAATCGAGAGGCAAAGCCGGCAGAGTGAGGAAATGTGTTTCACATCCGGCCGTGAGCCATTATCCACCTCGCCTTGCAGTTCAAACGCCAAGGCAGCACCTTCGTCCATGAGCCCAAAGGAGCAGAGTAACACGGCGTAGTTAACCAAAGCGTAGGCCATTTCGGGACCGGGCCCACTTGAGAGTCTCGATACTCTCTGCAAAGCGCCGCTGCTTTGTCTGCTGCCGCTACAGATTCGTCCTTCCGTTTGAGGTCGCATAAAATATTGGCTTGCAGAGAGAGCACCGACGCGAGATCAAGACGAGAGGTGTCGCGTGCTGCGGCATATGGACCTTCAAGAATCTCTAATGCGAAACGGCATGTGGTCAACGCATATTTGTGCAGACCCAAGTCACTGAGTGCTTGAGCGAGCTCGGGAAGCTTGCCCGCGATCTTGGCGCCATCACTCCCGCGGATATAAAACTCGAGGTCGTCCAAACAATCCATGGCAGTAGTAAAGGCGACAATTCTATCCCTTTGAGCATTCCCGGTGGGGTAATAGAGTATGGTTTGTGGTGGGCCTAAATAGCCTATAGCAGACGCAAAGTCTGCAGGGGAGAGAGAAGCACAGGTCATGAGTAGGCGCACGCCAATGCGACGAAGCGAAACAACATTAGGCGGCTCTCTCTGGAAGATGTGAGGTATGAATGCGTGAGCCTCGTTCTCTTCAGACTCTGACTAGGGTTGCGTACCTGATCCAAGTGAGACATCCTCTGAAGTCTGCCTTCGGTGAATCGCTCTATCTGCTGCTTCATTTCGTGCAGAACACAAGACAAACGGCTCAAAGAGGGCTCCTGGACTGGGACAGATGGACTGCAATGCTGCTCAGCGGCACTGCCTGTGATACCAACATCGAGCAGCCCCGCTGTGTTGTCTGTGCGTCCCTGATGGTCGACATGCTCATCAAGCTTTGGGGGAGCTGGTGGCACAAGAGTGGGTATGCCGTGGATGTTCACCAGAGGTCCGCAATGCCCGTCGGGCTTAAAGGTAGCCGTTTGTTCGCTAGTTTGCACACTTTGTTCCAACAACACTCGTCGTACCGGGACTTCTCGTGTCATAACAGGGAAGCCATCTTGTACAACAGCGGGCACAGCCAGTTCGCGGGGGATGGTCAACTCGAGGGACTGAATACAGTTCATGAATCACTGGATAGCGCGTGCAAAGAAATGATAGTTACCTTGACGGAATGCTGAAGGGCTTCCATCATTTTATACATCTCATCCAGTAGGTGGTGAGCCTGAAAGGTAGCCATTTGTTCGTTGGTTTGTTCCAACATCTCCCGTCGTGCCGGGACTTCTCTTGCCATAACAGGGACGTGCACAACCGGTTCGCGGGGGATGGACAACTCGAGGAGCTGAATGCAGTTCATAAATGATAGCGCGTGTAAAGAAATGATAGTTACCTTAACGGAATGCTGAAGGGTTTCCATCTTTTCATACATCTCATCCAGTAGGTGGTGAGTTCGCTCACGATGAAACCACACGGATAGTGCGAAGCTTCCCGATACGAGAGTAAAAAAGAGCATGGAAATGACGTCCCAAGTGAACGTGCCCATCCACCCTAGAAATGATACTAGGGTACATCTGACGGACACGGTTCAGTAGTGGAACATCCCGCAGGAAAACTACGTACACTAC
Organism: Lactifluus subvellereus; assembly: GCA_022496195.1. Classification (NCBI taxonomy): domain Eukaryota; kingdom Fungi; phylum Basidiomycota; class Agaricomycetes; order Russulales; family Russulaceae; genus Lactifluus; species Lactifluus subvellereus. The sequence goes on along the minus strand of WTXC01000059.1, from coordinate 96,423 downwards.
GAGGACAGAAGATATGAGTTTATGACGCTTCACTTGAGCAAACTTGCCAGGGCTTAATGAGAAGTTCGAGGATGAGATTTGGATCATTCCAGGAGCTCGAATGATGGCGCTGAAGTATGGGAATGAGATGGCATCCAAGCAGATAGAATGTCATTAAGTACCTCGAAGTGCGTTGAAGTCCGTCGAAGAAGCCATTAACATGAGAGCCTTCCAGCGTGTTGTTGTTCGTGTCATTTGCAGCTGGGCCGGTAGGCACGTTCTCGAGGTGAGTGCATCCAACAGGGAGGGAGAATGCTGAGGCAGATTGACGCTCGCCTAAAGAGTTGGGAGGAGAATCAGGCATATGTCTCTTTTTAGAGCACAATGCTCACTCATGCCGCTTCGAGTGTGTGATATCAGCGGGTCGTCTCGGCCATCTTGTGAGGTTTGTGGTACTGCGACTGAGGAGTTGCTGGTATAGTGTGAACTAATGTTTTCAGATGTGGGGAATAACAGCGGGGATTGCAGGGTAGGGTCTATCATGAGCGATAGTCAGGTAAGGCAACTCAAATACCACAGAACGCAAAGCTTTACTCAGTTCTTGAAATATCGAAAGCATAGCGACTGTAACAGTTTGTGTACCTGTGTTCGGACTATTGTTGCCGAGCGACAAATCTTTTTATGTAGACGCCTTCGCTGTGAGAATCAGAGATAACGTGATTCCGGTAAGAGCTCACCCCATACAACCTTACGTATCTCTGTGTTAGACATCTGGAAGTAATCCATCACCGTATTCGGTTGAAGGGTTTCCAGTGACTGTAAACATGAAGAAAACAATATAATTGACAATCAAATGTCTGCTCACAGTGCCATCACCAATTCCCTCAATCCTTTCCAGGTCGTCATCATGAACAAGAACCATATCACAATCAGGCGCCCGCTGCACAGTCCGTGTTTGAATCGGGCGTATACGCACATTAAGGACACGACTTAGGCCAGCAATACCACCTCGGCGATATAGTCCAATAGTAGGTGAAGAGGATCCCGATACTTGAAATATTAAATGAAAGTTAGAAAATGTCAAACAGAGTACTGTACTTTGGTCATAGGGGGTATCGATATGAGCTCCGTGTCCGGCTCACAGTCGTACCCGTCCGGATCCGGAGCGTGCTCGGCGGCCCCTCTAAGCTGCCTAGGCAATATCTTGAGGAGGCGAGTTACACGGAACCCTCGAACGAATATGCATTGATCCTCGGCCAGGTCCTAACGCACATAACATTGCATGATCGGCTTTTGCAAACAACCCATTAACTTACTGTCCCACCAGGACCGCGATTCAACACTGCTCCTTGGGTTTGTTTGCGTGAGAATTGCCAAGTGATCCTGCTACCGAGATTACCAGCGACTCGACCCCGAATGATACCTGTGCATCCGCTTGGCTCTCGAGGAAAGCGACGTTAGTCCAAGATCTCGTGCGATGACACCCGGTAACCAGGATGATATCCTCCATCTGGTCGATACCAGCCCGAGTCGTTTGGTGAAGGCAAACCAACAATCGATATGCTTGACTATCCATTGCCCAAAAGCTCCCCGCGCAAGAGTGTCTTTACGTTGAGCCTGCACTGGAAGGGATAATACTGCACCTCGCTTTCTGTTGCATGAAAACGAGACTTGAGCGGAGCCTTCTGGCCTAGAAATATGTCAGTGGCGAAGTATCGAAAGTGCGTATGGTACTTACTCTGATGCGAAAAAGTCTAATCCACCAGCATCCACGGTGACTCCTGCAGAATGAAAATCGTTCGGACTGAGGATGCCACTGTCGACATGCTCCAATACATTGGGCCTAAGTGGTTCGTGATACTCCGGTACACCGAACCTCTGATGGGATGGATGTTCGGCAGACAGAAGAGCATTGAATAGACGGTGAAATTTGCCTTCGCGTATGAAACCAACGTCGCCAACCTCCACGGCGGTATACAATTCCCCAGGATTGGCTCCCAGAGAGCGTGGCCGTAGGCAGGATACTTGATTGCAAGCTGCTCGCGAAAGATGTTGTAGTGGGCCATGAAAGGAGATCAGGAGGAACCCTCGGGAACCTGTAGAGCGGGTTAAGGGTATAAAGAAGACGCATCCTGTTAATAACACAGCCAACTCATAACAACGAGGTCAAGCCACGTTGAGAACGTGTTATCTGCCAAGCGCTCGACACAGAACCCCAACTTGCGCCCTTCCAGTTACAGTAAATGTCCACATCTCAAGCGAGACAAGTCGCGCTTGAAGTCGGGTGGGGCCTTGTTCAACGCATGTCGTGAGGATATTCAGCTGAGGGGGTTATGCAGAACGATCTATCTGATAACGACATCGTTTCTAGTTCAATGCGGAAGGTCCAGACTTTTCTGGCCTGATCGGTGCTAGATCATGTGATGATCAGCATTACGTTACGGTTGGTCAATGCGAGCTTTCTGCTACTGTATTGGATGGCGTTGGGCGTGTGTTGGGATGTGTTCCGACAGACCGGCTAAGATAAGATAAGATAATATTTGTTTATTATGTAACGCGTAGGATTGCTCTTAAGGAGCACGCCCTCGTATAGGGGCGAATGGTATTGTCTGGTCCCGTCCTCATTATTATCATCCCCATATCCTCTGTATCACTAGAGCGTGTCGTGGTGGCTTATTAGTGACACGTCCTACTGTCTGTCGCGTCCACTACGCCACCTCGATCGTACAGCCCAGCCATCGAGCTGGGGAACTACTACATGTAGTTCCGGTGTAGGTTGGTCATGCTTACCTTATCATCATTACCCGTGTAAACTCAGCCTGAGCATTACAGCCCCACCCCAGCCTACCGAGAGAGCGTGATCAACCCATCCAGCGATCCAGGTCCGAGTTCTCGCTTGCCAACCCATTTCTCCTACGATACCGGATAGTACTGGCCACCAGCATCCAATCCCCTCCCCCGCCACTTGCCTCCCTTTACCTCCTACCGTGCCCGAAACAGATGCTCCCACCAGTTCTCTACATCTGAATATCACAGAGGGAAATTACGCTCTTCCGACAAGATTTCCCCTGTCTACCTTTTTCAGGCAGACAAGTTATACAAGGGGCAGTCTGACAGCTGGAATGGAGATACCGATGGAATTGTCGTCTTTGTTCGTCCACGGGTTCCCTCTCAAGCCGCTGCGGCTGATTCCCGCAAATGTATACCAGACAGGTCCCTTCTCTTCTCCTGTGGCGGCGTTCATAACCGAAATCTACAAGCAGCTGCAGCCCAACTCGAGCGACACGACTGTTCTACTCCTCACACAAAGCTCGCAGCAGCTCTCCAGTGGCACTCCCATCTCTGTTCCATCTAGCCAGCCGAGTCAGGCTTTCCGTCCATCTAGGTCAGCCGTCCGCATGAATACCCTGTGGGTTCCTCAGCCTTGTGCTGAGCTTGACGTCCCCACTCTTGGCGACGCTCATGCAACAGTGGGTGCGGAGATACCTCCAGGTCTCCCAGCGTTGGTACGCGCCGTACAAGCGTGCGCGCATACAAACCTTCTTCGCTGAAGGCGTGGAGCAATTCGGCCTCCCACGTGCTGTTGAGGCCCTCCTGGCTTTTTGTTGCCGGCCTTGGTCGACTTTTTGATCAATATCAACCATGCTGTAGCATTCTCCCTCCTCTCAGCAGTCGCACGCAGTGGCAGCCTCCGCATATTCCTTATCCACAACGCATACTCAATGATACCCAAATTCACCCTACCAAACATCCCTGACGTCCTTTCCCTGGATATTGCAACAAGCAATGTTGCTCGCCCGGCCTTGAGTTGGCGCGGCGTGTTGTCAGGTTCATCTACAGATACACGGGCGTGGTTTCGTGTAAGCCTTATGGTTGGACCATTTTTCATACTAGACGGCCATTCCAGGCGCCTCGCCCAGGGTTTCTCGCTTGCCTTGAGCAACCACAGAAATGGATGCGCGTGCGCTAGTTTGGACCCTCAACGCGCTCGACGAGGACCATGAGCTGGAGCAGTTCGTAGCCGCGATACCGGGATACTATCGGTCATCCACAGTACAACCGCCCCATGTGGCGCTCAAGCACCTGACGCATCACGAAGGCCTCGACCCACTACTGGAAGCGCGCATCCTGGACCCGCCTCCTGCGTCCGCAATGGAGCACAAGCGGCGTGTCCAATCCCTCGGAGCGCTCTATTGTCCCCCGGGAGTCGTCGCGCGGCACCTGCACTCCGCAGTGATTGAGCCCACACTCTTCGCAACTCACCCACTCTCCATGTCCTCCGAGGCGTGGGCCGTGGTCGTGTCCATGAGCCAGGACACCGACAAGGACATCGCGCTCGCCAGGCACTGCGTCGTCGCCGTGTTTGTAGCGACATGGCGGTACGACTTTGCTGTCATGCCTGGGCTGGGTGATGACGTTGGCTCGCTGGCGAGAAACCTCGGGGTACCGGAAAGCGTCATACAGGCGTGGGCGCAGCAGCCGGACAGCGTGATGTCCACGAATCTCATCCACCTCCTTGAGGACACGCTCGACGACCTGTGCGAGCGCGACGCTCTGGACCTGTTGCCCATTGGGATGGATGTGGCGAGCCCTTCGCGACACAAGCTGCTGTACACGACGCAGGGAGCCGTGAACAAGTTCGGCACTGCGCGCGCTGCAAGGCGCGTTTATGGCACTTTCGACCAGAGAGGAGGACCTTGAGCGCGGAATGCGGGAGAGCGGCTACCGCGCTCGTGGTTGGAGATGGTCCTGCTGCGGATGCAGCCCGTACTCAACAGGCCAGTTGGGGAACGGGGGGTGAGGTGCCAACTGAGGTTAACGTCATGGCGAGTAGATAATCAAAAGGGCGACATAGTGGCCGGAATGTACTTTCCGACTGAGTACCGAGAGGAGACACGGAGACAACTGAGAATACTTGAACCCGAGATAGCCGCGCTATACCGTCCAGGGAGCGCTCATCGGCTTACAGTACGTCTAGCGCGCTTACGTTCCGAGTAGAGCCACCAGAGTGCTCTTCTTGACCCTGGTACCTTTATCCCGAAGTATCCATCTCTCGCTAGTAGTCGCTCCCGCGAACCCGGGTAACCTAGCCTCGTTGAGACATGGGGGTCAGACACAGGAGGGATGGGAGGAACCGCAGGAACTAGCGTACGAATGAGAGCCTCGTATTGCGGTTCAGGCTATGGATGAGCAACAAGACCAGACCAAGGGGGGATGATAGTTGGCGGACTGAGACCACTATGAGTCATTCCGCACCTCATTGACCAAGGCGTCCCACGAGGGTGAATAATTAGTGTCACGAGTGATGGTACAGACAAGTGACGGAAAGGAGCGCGGCGAGAGCACAGAAATTGTGCAAACAGCGAAAGGAAATTTACAAAAGTTAGTTACCCCATGATATTGCCTCGGGCAACATAACCAATCAGGACAAAAACCAGGATTAAGCTAGCGGGCTCTATCGGCTCTATCAGTGAGGAGAATAGAGGCTCCGCTGATGCCAGTGGGGAGGGGCTTCGCACTGACACCCGCAAGTGTACTTCCTTCTTGGTACTTAGACCGGATATGGAGCACTGGGATGTGGTACTTGGATAGAAGACAATCAGTGGCATCGGGGGCCTGAGGGCTTCTTCAATTGCCTCGCTCTAGTAAGGGACTGGAGCTTGCCTTTGGTAATAAGTATGGTGGATCTAGGTCAGTATCTACAAGCTCGATGCAAAGCGTATATGATTTGCCGGGCGCAAGCCACATAGTCTTCAGTGATTCCGCGACATGAATGCCAAAATGGCTAGGGACTCGGAACTAATATTGGTCATTTTCCCACCCTGGAAGGTTGAGATCGGATGTAAGTGAGATCGGATGACAAGTGAGTGTGCAGGGGACGATCACGTACATAAACACTCTAATCTAGGTGATTCATAGAGGAGGATCGGACAAGACTAAAGATTTAGACGTTTTAACAACCTCTGACATAATTCTTGGTGACTTGTTCTGATCTTTCCCTCTACAAATGGCCGCAGCAACCTTGGGCATGTCACCTTTGCCGTCTCGAGAAGCACTAGGTCCGTGCTCTCGCCTGTCGTCCGCTCCTCAAGCCGGCAAACGGCCTCAGAAATAAAGCCCATGGCTGCTTTGGCCTCTATCTCCAATCCATCTGCTGTGTTCCGGAAAGAAACCTGGTATGTGACTTTTCCCGTCCAGAGGCCGTAAGACATTTTGTCTGTCACGATGTACGTCGAGTCCCATGCCGGAACAACGTCCGGCGAAGGGATTATTGTGTGCGCGATGACGAGGGGGTTCAGCTCCATCATGGCGATGTGATCGCGGAGAAGGGCCAAAACACCTTGACCACGGATGCTGGGAGGTATCGGGGTGGACGTGGTGTGGGTAAAGGTGGTTTTAAGCAGACTCATCGTCCTGGGTGCTAGATGATGGGAAGGCAAGCGCCTTGTTATAGTGCGGATCACTTAGAGGCCACCACTGGCAGTGTTGTGGAGGTAACAGCAAGGTAACCAACCCTAACCCTGCCCGCCTCACACCGTTCTGTCCGAGTCAACAACTGCCAGTGAAAAGCAACCCCGGCCAGTCCAACAAATCATCATTGTGCTTGCCGACTCATGATTGCACTAGCGCATGTAATATGGTCATATGGGGTCTACCTTGATCATATCCTGTCTCTGCGGACTGTACATTGCAGGCCATTTTTACTTCTGCTTTTGTTAACGTCGTTTTATAACCAGTATCCGAGTCTCTGTTATCGGATCTGATTCTACCGGGAATGGGTCCGAGACTCCGAGTCGTTTTTATGCAGACAGATCACGTCATTGAAAATTCGTATATAATACTGATATCATTCCCCGTGCCGAATGCACAGGTCGACTGCTGGTCCCAATGTGACAAACGTAGAGCTAAACATAGGGCTATATGATCAAGGCGGTTCACAAGCCAGCCTCATATGGTTCTTGGCGTTAAGCCACCACATGCCACGTCGCCTCCGGCTTCTACACCCTCGGAAGTAAAGCCATCTGTCTCACCCTCTGTATCTCCGCCCCCCTTGTCCCAAAGTACCTCTCAGACTCGAAAGGCCAACTGTCATATCCACGAATCCAAAATCCTAATTTTTCCACCAAGTCACTGACTGCGGCGTCTATGGGAGCACAGCCGAGCGCTCCACGAAGGCAACGTGTGACGCTGCGCTTGGAACTCGGATAGAACCTGTTCGTAGGATGTCGCGACCCAAGTGAGCGCACTATCTAGATCTATTCCCTTTTCTTTCATCATGACAGTAATAATGTTATGATTGTCGCATCCTATTGCCTGCTCAACGTTGTATGAGTACACATCCTGGTTGTCTCGTCAGACAGGCAGAACCGTCAGCTTTTGGAAATAGTGAACAAGATAGTCTCCGCGATGAGTGACTTGATAGCAGGGTATTCCATGACCTCGTCTGGAATGTCTAGACCGAACTCTAGGCAGAGAAAGGTTGGGTATCCGCCGGTTGTGAGCCTCCTGAGTTCGAGATAATCGCCAATGCCACGGATGTGCCCTTGTCCACGATCGGCAGCCTCATCCATCACACCATAAACATACTCCTCGAATCTTGTGATGAAACGTCTCCAAGACGGCACGCTTGCAGTTTGAATAGCACGCTGTGAAAATCTATCACGATCGTCATCAATGGGGGACAGAAATGGTACATAGAAAGATGTGGCCACACTGTCGTGCAATCTCTCCCAGCTTTGATTCGCCTTGTGGGCGTTCAATGTGAGGGTTACGAAGAGCATCCATGACCATGTCTGCGTAGATGCGAGCACCGTCACTGTCGACCTTGTCGGTGTACTCGTCATACAAGAGTATAAATGCCGCGAGATCGCAAGCAAGCGACTCGTAGTCCATCTGGGTCTTCATTAGGACACTTCGTCTGACCCTCCTTGAGCGGACGAACCTTTGTCGAGCAATGGATATCCGAGACCGCAAAGAAGCGCTAAGAATCCTTTTGGTTGTTGAAAAGCAAATTTTAAACAAAGCGTTAGCTGACCGGAATTGCACATGTCGAATGACTTCCGCGAGTCGAGGTCGAGAGCTTCGAAGCCAAGCAACCATGCGTCGGATTCTGGCTTGACTTTCGCATAATGGTTGTTCAGCACCCTATGCCAGGCCCACTGTGCCAGCGGGTCAGGAAGATGGACTTGATGATAGACTGACATTGGTGTGAGAGACAAAAGGAGTGGGAGGACTTGATATTTAACTTGAAGGGCGGCAGGGGTGTGGGTTAATATAGCCCGAGGTCGCTCAGAAGTCGACGTCTGGCTGGCCGTGGCCGATACCGAACTTCTGCAACTCGCATATGTTTCACCAGGGTGTACTTCAGAATCGTCATATGCGGCCAAGTGGCGATGAACTTGACTGGAGACGCTTCGTGCGTCGATTTGCACGCCTCGAATGTTGGGTGATGGGCGATGCATCGACTGACATCCGTGCCCACATCTGCAAACAGAATATGTTTAGAACGATTTAAAACCATTTGGGATCCATCCTAAACGGTTACAAACGCATTTGGTTTTACAGATGCAGTTCCTGGCAATCAATGTAGCCAAATACCACCATGACGTAACTATCCTGGTTCGTCACTAACGAGATCCGGTGGCCACTGGCACCTGTGTACGGATTTCGGACCGGGCTTCCTCAGAGTGGCCCGTTTTACAGGCCTGTGGTACTCTTGCTGTGAATTTAGTCTTTACCTAAACAGCACCTGAACCCTTGTTGAAAAGTTATTACAGGTTCAAGTTGAGTGTCAAGTTACATATCGGCACAACACAACTGATGGCCATGATCATGATGGGGTTAGAGCTCATCTAACCACTGGTGCCTGCCAGTGCGGAGTGTGATCGCGCGCTGGTTGTGTTCATGCGCATTCATACGTCGAACTGGTATGCAATAATCAATTACTGAGCAGTTATACTAATGGTCGATAGAATCTTCTAGTCAAGTTTCTATGAAGTCGTCTAGTTGGAGTTCAAGGCATCAGTGCATTTGGCCGAGCCATAGAACCTGCCATCATAGGCGTAACATCTGGGCTCCTCACCCTCGGCAGCAAAGTCACCAACCTATGTTTCTTTATCTCCGGTCCTTTCGTCCCAAAGTATCTCCCCGACTCGAACGACCAACAGTCGTGCCCACGAATCCAGTAAGCCAGACCCTCCACAAACGCGTTAGCAACACGGTCCACATCAGGACTCCATGAAGGTAGCATCCGGTGCTGCGCCTGGAACCTGGATAGAACGTCTCCATGGTATTCTGCAACCCAATTGAGCGCGCCGTCAAGGTTCACGCCCTTTTCATTCATAACGACAGTGATGATATTGTGGCCACCATGTCCCGCAGCTTGTTCATTGTTATACGAGTATAAATCCTATAAACCTCCAAGTCAGACAGGTCCAAGCATTAATCTGAGGGGTACCAACATTTGTGAGCACTATTGTTTCTGCGGCTAAGCCAAGGAGCGACTCAATCGCAGGATGCGTCATCACTTCATCCGGGATGTCTAGACCTAGCTCCACGGAGAAGAAAGATGCGTATGCCCCCGAAGTGAGCCTCCTGAGTTCGAGATAATCTGCGATGCCGCGAATGCGTCCATTTGTTCGATCAGAGGCCTCGTCGATCACCGCATAGACATATCTGGAGAAATATTCAATGAAACGTCGCTGGGCCGGCCCGCTTGCAACGCTGATTGCACGCAGCCAGAATCTACGAAGATAGTCATTTGGTAAGCCATGACGAGCAATGTGCAGAACACGTAGGCGTACTGCCTGGTAATCTCGCCGAGTTTCGACTCGCCCAATGGGCGTTCCACATCGGGGTTTCGGAGTACATCCATAACCAGGTCCGCGTAGGCGCGGGCGCCATCTGCGTTGACCTTATCGGTGAACTCGTCGTAGATGAAAAAGAGCACCATGAGGTCGCAAGCGACCCGGAGACAATCTAGAGATTTGATTTTTCAGGATACACTCAACTTCCGTGAGCCTCAGATAGACATACCTTTATCGAGCAAAGGGTATCCAAGAGCGCTGAGAAGTGCTATGTATCCCTTTCAGCTTTGGGGAGAAGGAGAGGGCCGAGCACCTGCTCACGGAAATTACAGAAATCAAACGATCTCTGTGACTTGGAATCGAGAGCCTCGAAGCCACGCATCCAGGAGTCGGATTCTGACTTGGCCTCCTGATAGTGACAATTTAGTATTCTGGGCCAAGGCCATTCAGCAGCCGGGTCAGGAAGTGAGAATTGGGGAAGGTTCGACATCCTTGTCAGTTACAGAGGAGGTAAGATGGTCTGATAAGGCTGGCATTCTAGTCGAGGAGGCGGGGCTCTTATACCACAGATAGTATTAATGACACCATATGAGGTCTACACATTTCCTGACCGCGACACAGGAAACGCGGAGTTGCCATTGACGGGAAGGGCACGTACGAGACAAAATGATAAGGCGATTTCATCACACCGGAAGTTGGGAGATGGGCGTCCCAGGGTCGGCGGAAGTAGGGCTGTGATGGCATAGGCAAGTTTTGAATAACTTGAATGAATACTAAACTCAGAGTAGCACAGGATTTTATGTCAAGGTCCCAAAACTCTCCCCCGCGGGGTTCCAAAACGTACTGGCAGAAGAATGGACACTATCACAGCAAGAAATCCAATCTCGTTGGAGCCGGAGGAGAGACATACGCCTGAAGGGAGTGCCCTTCGATCATGACACGTAGTCGGATGAATCCTGTGTCCTGTCATGAGTAAGTTACTACTATTCTGCTGGTGCCAATGGATGGACTCGGATAGGAATTTGCTGGAGCACCACGCCTATCTTTACGTCAGCTCACTTCCACGGGTCACTGGATCAGATGCCCGCTCAAAGTCAGCGGCATCAGTTAGGGTTCCTGATGCCGAGCCACTTGTAACCGGAATCCTCAAGGAAGCCGAAGCCGGTCAACCAGTCAAACTCACAGAATGATTCAATAGCAGGCCCCGGCACGAATGTCGTACCGAGAACGAGGGCGGGCTAAGTATGGTTGTGTCAATTTCTGAAAGAATGCGAGCTGATCGGGATGCGACATGTGTGACCCAGTTCTCTGGTGGAGAACTAAAGGCACAGTATCCACACCCCCCTGTGACTGATGAGTTGAAAGTGCAACGCGTTCAAGTTGCAGCGTCAGTCCGGGTTCGGCAGAGTCACGGTCCGGATCCGGCGTCTTGTCCATACCGGGCAATTGTACTCTTGGTAGACAAAGGCAAAAAACCGTTAAAAACGTACCCTTTGATCGTCTCAGTTGCTTCAAGTGGTACTAGCTCAGGCGAACTGTGGCTGTCTATGTCGTGCTGATTCATACACGCCGTCTCCGTGAATATGGTCCGTATCGGCGCAGGATTCCGTAGAGATGTCATGGTCTTCTTCACGATTTTCAAAGTCCCATGCGCTCCTTGATTAAATTTGACTTCAAATCTGGATTGACCGACTTTCTAGGCGCTGTCGTGTCTTGTTCTGCACTCCTGTGGGGGGAAAGTGTTGTGTAACTCTACAGGTCGCTCCATTGAGTACTGAGCGTAGAGCCGCCAAGTTTCTGACCCAGGACTTTACCGAATGAAGCCTTGGGGAATAATGCATCAGGTCCAATGCTTTTCAGCAGACGAAGTGAGCCCTTCTTATGCCAATTCGTAACGCGAGAATTAGATTCTCATTATATCCCGAAATGACTCATGCACCCTCCAGAACCACTTAGAGGATTTTAATATCGCAATCGGCCTATTCGAGTTGCCAATGAACACACAGAGAGGCCTGAGAGGATGCTAATAGCTACACCACATATCCCATTCGGTAGGAATCACAGGGAACCAGAGCGACCATCTGTCTGGGACTAATTGATTTTCCACAACTTGAAGATCCGTTGACTACCTATCCACACGATGCAACAAACGTAGGGCGCTACAATTAAGACACTTCACGAATGAACAACGCCTTGGTTTGACGTACACCAACCTGGTGCTAACCTATCATATGTGCAGCCGTCACCTTCGGCTTCTTCACCTTCGGAAGTTAAGTCATCAGTCTCACCCTCTGTATCTTCGCCCATCCGGCACCAAAGTACCTCTCAGACTCGAAAGACCAACAGTCATGCCCACGAATCCAAAATCCTAGTCTTTCCGTCAAGTCGTTAACGGCGGCGTCTATTTCGGGACCCCATCAAGGCAACATGCGACGCTGCGCTTGGAACTCGGACAGAACTCGTTCGTAGGATGTCACCACCCAAGCGAGCGCACTATCCAGATCTACTCCCTTTTCTTTCACCATGACAGTAATGATGCTGTGACTGTCGCATCCTCTTGCCTGCTCAACGTTGTATGAGTACATATCCTGGTCGTCTTGTCAGATAGGTAGACACATCATCGTAGAAATAACGAGCAAAATAGTCTCCGTGGTCAAGCTGGGGAGTGACTTTGATAGCAGGGTGTTCCATGACCTCGTCTGGGATGTCTGGACCGAGCTCTAGGAAAAGAAATGACGGATATCCGCCGATTGTGAGCCTCCTGAGAATGCCACGGATGTGCCCTTGTGCACGATCGTCAGCCTCACCCATCACAGCATAAACATACTCCCGAATAGTGTGATGAAACGTCTCCAAGACGGCACGCTTGCAATTTGAATAGCACGCTGTGAAAACCTATCACAATCGTCGTCAATCCAAAGGGTCTATCCCACGCATCCAGTAACCCAGTCTTTCCATAAAAGCCTTAACATCGGCGTCGGCCGTGGGGCCCATGGAGGCAGCGCGCGGTACTGTGCCTGAAACTTGGACAAAAGCTGTCCGTGGTACTCCCCGAGCTGGCTGAGTGCACCATCCAGTTCCACACCTTTTCGTTCATGACGACGGTGACGATATCGTGACCGCCATGTCCTGCAGCTTGCTCAATATTGTACGAGTAAGTTACATGCCCTGGCCTTCTAAGTCAGATATGTGTGCGCGCGTCAGCTTGGAGAAATACCCACGTTTGTGAGAACAAGGACACTGTAGCCAATGCGCAAAGGGACTCTAGGGCTGGATGGCCATGACCTCATCTAGAATATCCAGACCAGCCTCTACAGCCAGAAAAGATAGACATCCGCCAGCTGAGCCGCGTGAGCCTCAGAGTCATCAATGCCTCGGACATGTCCCTTCAAGTTTGCGCGGTCGGAAGTCTCTTCGATCACTGCGTACAAATACTCTGCGAATGTTGCGATGAAAAGCTTCTGGGCTGCCAAGCTCGAAATCTTGATCGCGCGCAGCCAAAATCTATTGAATAAGGTATGAAGAAGGACATGAACATACTGTCGTGCGATCTCACCGAGCCTTGGCTCACCCTGTGGGCATTCCTTATGAGGATTTCGGATGGCATCCATGGCCATCGCCGCGTAAACGCGTGCGCCATCACCATCGACTTTGTCGGTGAACTCGTCGTAGATGAAAAATAGTAGATGTTGACCCACAGACATTTGTCGAGTAACGGATATACAAGAGAGCGACCGAGGAGGGCTGTCAGGATGAATCCCCTGAAAGTTGAGAAAAAAGGGGTCAGCTCACAAAAATTACATTGGTCAAAGGCTCTGGGACTTGGCGTCAAGAGCCTCAAAGCTCCACAACCATGCGTCGGATTCAGGCTTGACCTCCGCATAGTGCTCGCTCAACTTTCGGGACCTGGGCCACTGGGCAAGTGGCTCAGGGAGATAAAACTAGGGAGGGTCTGACATTCAAATTGCAGCGAGGTATAAGAGAAAAGGCGAGGTGACCAGATGGGCTAGCATGCAAGGTAACTGTAGAACTCTTCAATATCACCCACCGTACACTTTCCTAGTAGCCGGATCCCTGAGATGTGCTACCCACAATGAAGCAACGGCCTTAGTGATTCGTCATCAGTAGCAGTAATCTGTAGCCGAGCGTCGTCCCTCGTTCAGCTCATGGAATTGTTGCACTGCCCCATGAGTCGGACAACGAGTGTTCCGGATATGAAGGGGGATCACCAGTGGCGCACGTGAAGCATGGGTCCTCTGTAACGTGATTTGCTTCGTCATGTGATATAGTGGCGCTCGACATCTCCGAGTCGACAGCTGGCAAAACCGTGACGCGACCTAGCCCATGGCCAGCGAAAACAGGGCCGCGATTGGGCAGTTTAGCTCTCTCATAGCAGAGTTTTTCCCTCAGCAAAGGACAGGCAGCGGCAGGCGAAACGCACTTAGATATCGATCAAAGTGCCTTGAAGTTTTTCGAACCCACGTACCTTACGTGGGTGTGGGGTACAGGACTACAGTATACACAGCATGTCAAGTGCTAACCCCACCGTGACTGCATCCCATCGATGATAGGGCTATCCGAGTCGGGTCAATAGCGTGGCTCAATCGGCCTGGGCCCTGTAGAATCGGTGTGTTTGGTCATTGAGCTGTCATGGAATGGCTGTGCAACATTGTTCACAATTTGAAGTTCACAATGTTTGGAACATTGATATTACAGATCCACGCAATTCCGCACAAAATGACTGCATTACTACATGCAGAAACATATACACCGACCCACAGGCGCCGGCTAGCATAGAGCATGAATAGCCGGCCCTCTGGCGAGGACTTTTCCAGCCACTGTAACGTCTGCTAATTAATGGAAGTCACTTTGCGACTCTTTCTTTACCGGGCCCCGTCAGACGCGGAATCTCTTCCTTGAATGCCCCTGCATCGACTTTCTGATTCGAACAAGTTATCCTGACGGGGGACGCCGCTTTCCACTTCGTTTGCAACGTCCATATGGACTCACTCCTCGGTACGGTACTCCCACCAATAATTTTCAAATACTTCTGCTGGTTTTTCACAACATTGAACTTTACAGCTTGGTCAGCGAGCCTTGGAAGCGGATCGGAGTGATGGCGTGATAATGCTTATTTCGTGCTGTCTTACTGCGTTATGTTAATCCTGGATGGGTATCTTCAGGTGCCGTATCAATCGACCAGGAGATGGGAAAAGTAGATTCGAAGCGAATCCGCGATGCGTACAACTCAGGTTATGATACCACATGATCTCAGCGGTGAGTGGGCGTGACTTTGTGGTGATATTGACACGCTAATACCGCCCAAGCTACTCAACTTGTAAACACAGAGATGCCCCAGCGAATTTTGGAGGATAAAGGGCGTATAGGGGTTCATTACAACATGCCCTAGGTGAGACTTTCAAATTCTTATCAGGGTGTGGGTTTTGTTATTGTCAAGTGGATCTATTGGCCCCGGACTTTCCCCCGTCTACAAAATGAGTAGTGTCTGGAAAAAATTATCTCCTTATCACGACCTCGTGGGTATCTGGAGCGACAATGTCATAAAATAAGGTTGTCTCATCCAGGACCCGGTGGACGCACCTGGGAGGGATTAAGTGAGCAGGAATTTCTGGGTTTACCATTGTACTGCCACATTAGATACTTCCTAGCTACGTGCCACTAATTTGCCTTGAGGATGTCGGAGCCACAGGTGGAAAAGAACTAAACGAGAATCGGGATACATTACCCTCTGTCCACCCACGAGGGGGGGCTAAGTTCTGAGTTCAAGCTATTCCATGAGGATTGACCAGGCTCGCCGATGGGTTCGCATGATGTTCTCGTCTTGTGAAATGAAATCGGGCTCGGGATGATGTGTACTTCCGATCCGAATCAATTGTTTCTTCTAACAACACCCGTAAAAAACATCGCGTGGGAAGTGCACTAACTTGCTCTGGTGGTTAAAGGACCCGGATCGTGCCAGACTTCGTTCCTGCCAGGGCGGCACTGCAACCACAGCAGCGTTTCTGATAAGAGATACGCCAGAAGTACAGTAGCCCGAAAATCCATGCATTCGGCGATACAAAATGCAGTGTACAGAGGGTGTGCCACATGGATTGCCTGTTTATCGCTTGGTCATGGACCATGTGGTACTCTTGTGGGCCATAACCAGGAATACTAATAAGGTTATAGTGTTAGCGTAGAATGAGAACGCCAAGCCAAGTGCCTGGGCACGAAGGAGACGATCAGCGGCGTCGCATCGGCATAGCAACGAATTCGTTCGAGGTCATCATGAGGGCCATCATGATTGAGAGCATTTTTACCCAGGCGATGTCACGGTTGTGCGCTCCGAGTTCTGGACTATCGTCATATGTAATCTGCCAAACAACTATACAGCAGTCAAGGGCTCCTTGAACCGCTACCACCACCATGGTACGGATTCCCACGGTATCAGCCAGGGCAAGGATTGATGAGGAACGTCCTCGCCATCGAACACCATCGGCCCCCCTACGAGTCATACCAACTCACACCGTCCCATCATGGACACCCGCCCACCGGCGACACTACTATATACCATACAACCCATGTACCTTACCAAACCCCCTGTGAAATATAGACTACTAAGACCTCCACGACCGCATCCCCGCAAACATACTGACCCACCCACGGCACCAACTCCTTGACGCCCCTGCACCATGACTGCTGATCCCACCAGAACAACTAAATCCTAACCCACCACAATGCCACCAAAGTACCTGACAGGACCAGCGATGAAAGACCACCCACGCAAGCGCATCGACAAAGGCGCTGACCCTGAATACCCTCCATTGTTCAATGCCACACGCACGTGCACACGCACACGCACCCGTGCCCTCCCTCACCGGGTCCGACCTCCGTATCATCGCCATCGAACACCGTCGACCACCCCTACCAATCCGCTGGCACACCTGCCCCGTTCATTGCGATACCTGTCAACTAACTATTATATACCATACAACCCATGTACCCTACCAAGCCCCTTGTGAAATACAGACTGTTTAAACCCTCATGAACGCATCCCCCACCAACCCACTGACCTGCACCAACTCCCTGACACCCCGGCACAACCAAGACCTCTCCCTACCACTGCGGCATTTGCCACCACGTCGACCGCCCGAGGGGCCTATGCCCCTTCCCAACGATACCAGGATAGAATGGACCTGGAACCCGTCCCACCAGCACCAACCGACGCGGCAGAGGCGGTAAAGCGCACGAGCGCAGCGCAAGGGGATATTCCCCGTACAGTACAACAATGACTGGAATCCTGCGACACCCAAATGCCATACAACTACTCCCCAATTGTGACCTACAGCCTGTCTATGCGTACATAGGTCTCGCCAAACCCTTAATCAGACTGCGGATGAACACCCGGTCAAATGACCGCCACAATTAGCATAATAATAATATCACTCACTCCATAGGCGAAATACACCACAGGTGGCTCAGCACCATCAATGCAAGACCCACCAACGATAAACTAACCGCCACGAAGATCAAGCGTGACAAGAGAACTATCCAGAAAGCCAAAGATACCTGGGAACATGTCCTAAGGAACCAAATGGACCTCCCTGATGACTGGATCACCAGTCACGAGGTTTTAGTGGGTAGGAGGGCACGCACGCCTAGCCCTGATGGACACGTGACCTGAGTCCCACACTATCCCCACCGGGATGTGCATAAATGCATTTCACCTCTCGGACATCGTCCGGCTTCAGCGTGTTGGGTTAGGATTGATCCTGGCAATCTCCCCTACCCAACAATTATTTTCGGTAGATAGCGGTACATAGCTAACTACGAAAATAAAACGCTTTCCAAAAAAAAAAAAAAAAAAACAACTATACAGCACGTGAAGCACGTAAAGCGACACAATAACATACAGTAAAGTACACTCGGAGTCTTTACCCATTAGAATACAGATCAGAAGTCACGTACAATCCACAGGGCCCGTGGCGTAAACCTACTGTGCCACGTACAGGAACTCAAACATCAAACATTCTGGCAGGGGGCCATCATAGGTGTTACGGCCTCTACTTTCGGCAGTAGATTGACCATTCTCTCCTTCTGGATCTCCCGACCTTTAGCTCCAAAGTATCGCTCGGTCTCGAATGCCCATGAGTCGATCCCGCGGATGAAATAGGCTAACCTCTCCACGTACGCCTTGACCTTGAGATCAATAGGTGGACCCCAAGAGGGCAGCGCTCGGTACTGCGCCTGGAATTCGGACAAAACTTGTTCATGATATTCCGCAACCCAGTCGAGCGCGCTGTCAAGATCGACTCCTTTCTCGTCCATGATAACAGTGATTATGTTGTGACCGCCGTGTCCGGCTGCTTGCTCGATGTTGTAGGAGTATAAATCCTATCAGTGTTCAGTTGGGCACCCGATCGTTGCAAGACGATCGAAAGTGGCGCTCACATTTGCAAGAACCAAGGACTCTGCAGCCAAGCTGCGGAGCGTCTCCATCGAGGGGTGCGTCATGACCTCATCTGAGATGTCCAAGTCCATCTCTATAGGAAAGAAACACGGGTAGGGGCCAGCGGTGAGGCGCGTAAGCCGAAGATAGTCCGTGATCTTCCGCACGGTCCCTTTTGCGCGATCGGAAGCCTCATCCATGACAGCATATGCGTATTCGGCGAACGATGTAACAAATCGCTCCTGAGCCGGCGTAGAAGACGTCTGCATTGCACGCAGCCAGAATCTATAGAAATCGTCAATTGCCGCCGAAGGACGCACAGGACCCCGGAACACACTGCCGAGTAATATCCCCGAGCGTCGACTCTTCGTGGGGACGTTCCGCATGAGGGTTTCGCAGTACATCCACGACTAGCTCTGCGTAGGCATGTGCACCTCTCCCATCGACTTTGTCGGTAAACTCGTCGAATATATAGAAGAGCACCATAAGGTCGCAAGCGACCCGGA
The DNA here is from genome assembly GCA_022496195.1 of Lactifluus subvellereus. Lineage (NCBI taxonomy): Eukaryota > Fungi > Basidiomycota > Agaricomycetes > Russulales > Russulaceae > Lactifluus > Lactifluus subvellereus. The sequence continues at coordinate 77,683 of WTXC01000059.1, read as the reverse complement.
GACGATCTGGGACGTGGTTAGACGACTCGACGTTAGTTAGCCATAGGGGGACTAACCTCTGTCGATAAGAGGATATGCAAGACCACCAAGAAGTGCTGAAGTGTTCTTGACGTCAGCGGCTAACGAAGAAGCACATAAATAAGAGATACTTGCCAAAATTGCACCGATCGAACGACCTTTGAGATTTGGCATCAAGGCATTCAAGGCCACGTAGCCATGCTTCAGTCTCTGGCTTGACTTCTGCATAGTGTGGATTCAGCTTTCGCAGCCAGGGCCACTGAGTGAGCGGGTCGGGAAGGTAAAACTGGGGCATAGCAGCAGACATTGCAACTGGATGCGGGAGTACACGAGAATAGATGCGAACGAAACTGGCGCCTCAGGACGATCCATAAATAGTGTTTATATCCTGCTCCACATCAGAATGAATAGCGATCTTCTTATTTCGGACTTCCCAGGATTTCACCGCCGCAATGGCGCATTCAAGCCCTGACAACAAGGAAATTGCCTACTCCCCTGGCATTCGGCGCTGCAGACCTCTGACAGGGAACCAGTAATACACCCGTGGTAGCAGGGACAGATAGACGGATGTGGTGGATCATTGACACGACCGGCACCGGGAGTGGAGCCTCTCGGAGGAGTGGATTGCTGTCACTGTAAGGTTCCTGTTACAGGAACTGCATCCCAGGATCGCATCCGCATATTCCGATAAAGTACTCCGAGTCAGCCTCATTGCAGAATGTGATGTTAAGGAAGCAATTGAAAACTCACCAAAAGTATCTCTTTGAATTGGGAAAGCGTGGGTGGAGAAGGCATATTTTAACCCCAAATTAGCATAGAAGCCCAAGAAGCCAAAAAAATTGACACGGTGCTCATAAGTACCGCTAACTGGGTACCGAAGAGTGTCCATACTGCTGAAAAGAGATTGCCGCTTGACGGCAGCCCAGCACTGGGGTTGTGCTTCACCGTGACTGGTAAGTTGCTGTGCTTCGTTATTGAAAAGTCACCGCATACTAATTGACGTTGAAAGATGGTTCGCGCTCACCTCATCAAAATTGATACTCTTCAAGCGGTTGCTGGGAGACATCATATTGCGGCCGGCGATCTACAGTATACTGTATCGGGAGAAGTTGTGGAGATTTAAAATTCGAAAAGCCGTGGCGACTCGTAAAGGCGTTGAGGTAACCGAATTTCGGAGCAGGAGCCTGAGGTGCACCAGTTGCTAAACTTCGTCGATTCCGAGCCCTCTCCGCGGTTACCCACCATCTCCCACTTGTTTCGTCTTTCCCTCCCTTTCGGATCGATCGTCGAATTGAGTCCCTCTCGATGGATTAAGCAAGGGCATGATGGGTCACCGTACTACATCTAGCCCGTCACTCACGGTGCCGCTCACAGGGGTCTGCGGCGGCCCGGTATGCCGAATTCCCGTAAATGATCGGAAGCGGCCCGCCGGGACCACACAGCCGCAATGCTAGTGCCCAAACCTTAAAACTAGTAGCGAGCGACATTCATGGCTACTCAGCTCCGTATTCCAATTTACACCTCCTTGACGCAGCTATTCTCTGATCTCGGTTCAATAGCGGAAAATCGGTAGGTTGCGTCACCACCAGCTTTTTATTATCTGACATCCTGGGGTCAGCACGAGGTGGAGTCAGCTGTTCGATGAGTTCGAGCTTCGATTTGGCAGGAAGCCCTCCCATATCGTCCGTGCGCCCGGCCGCGTTAAGTATGATTGCATGTCTAGCGCCTCAATATTTTATGCGCACCTCAGAAAAATTCTAACGCCGGTTTCCCAGTCTCATCGGGGAACATATTGATTATGCACTCTTTGGTGTCTTCCCTGCGGCTGTTGAGCGGGACATTCTCATTGCTTGCGCACCTCGTGATTCCCACGGACTTTCACATGGTGCCGTTGATGCCCAGAACCTTCACCACAAATATCTTCCACGGTCTTTCTCCCCTATCTGTAAGTCCTTCGTAAGTGGCAAACTGTCACAAGACACAGTGGATGTCGGGCACCCCAGAGAATGGCACCTTGAAATCGATAAAAGCGAACTACATTGGGAGAGTTACGTCAAAGCTGGATATTACGCGAGTACTCTTATTGCGTTGCCAAGACCCTCAGCTTCTCAACGGTACTCTCGTACAGGGTGTTCTGAATGGATTTTTCTCTCCAGCAACCACTGCTGATGGTTACCCGGTGCCAGTGAACTTGCTTGTTACGGGTACAGTGCCCGCTGGCTCTGGTTTGTCATCATCAGCTGCAATGGTTGTTGCCTCGACCCTTGCTTTCCTTGCTGTCAACAACAAACTCGAGGGTGTTACAAAGCGCGCCCTTGTGGAGATGGCAGTGGAGAATGAGAAGCGCGTGGGAGTTAACAGTGGAGGGTATTCATTCTCCCTTTCCTGAGAGGATCTGGTGATTTATTAAAGAATCGCAGCATGGACCAGGCAGCTTCCGTCATCTCGGCCCCATCTTCTGCTCTTTATGTCACATTCTACCCGCATCTAGCCGCTTCCCCCGCAGTACTTCCACGAGGCAAGCTAGTGCTCGCCAATTCCTGTGTTACGTCTGAGAAGGCAGTGCACGCCCGTACGCGCTATAACTTACGTGTTGTTGAGACTCTTGCAGCTGCCCGCGTTCTCGCCCGCCACCTCGACGTAAACGTCGGCCCTCGTGAGCGCATAACCCTGCGTGAAGTCGTGGGCCGCTTTGGCGGAGAACCAGCTGGGGGATGGCCAGAGGACTCTAGCCAATTGCGTACAGTTCTTGAAAGAACCATCGACCACATTTGGAAACTACGACCAGCAAGTGCAGAGTCCGATGGCCAAGAAGGGATTACTCTAGAAACTATGATTGAGTGGAGTGGTCTTTCAGAAGAAGATTTTAGGGACGTATATTTAAGCTGGGTAGATGGTCCGTACTTTGTTCCATCTCGCCTTTTTCAACTCCTATAACAATGCACAGTTGAAGCAACCTACTTCCAACTGTACAGACGTGCGAAGCATGTTCTGACAGAGGCGATGCGTGTGCTCCAATTCCGCGACATTTGCCTTGCTAATCGCGGGAGTGCGCCCGACACAGTTCTAAAGGAGCTCGGCGAGTTGATGAATGCGTCTCAGACAAGTTGCAGTGTTGATTGTAACTGCTCTTGTCCCGAGTTGGATCAACTAACGCAAATTTGTCGTGATGCCGGCGCTTATGGTAGCCGGCTAACTGGCAAGCGTCTCACTCTTGGTAAGAGGTTGTTCTGGAGTACTGATATCTATCAGGTGCCGGCTGGGGGGGCTTCACGATCTCCCTGGTTGCGGAAGATACTGTTACCCAATTTATCGAGGAGCTGCGAGGGAAGTATGAACCGTTTAAGGAGTTGGATGACGAGGCTCTGGCAGAGGTTGTATTTGCAACCAAGCCGAGCAGCGGTGCCTGTGGTTCGTTGTCACTCATTGGGCTGATCTCGGTGCTCACCGATGTTTTCCACAGTGTATGTAGTGAATGAGTGATTTTTTTTGAACCTCACGGCATCATGAACGAATGGCAGAGTACGACGACCTGGAGAAAACTTTACCACGAATGTGACTTTGCTTGGCTGAAGCTCGTCCTTTGACTCACATGGTTGATTGCACCGGGCCCTAGGATTGTCAAGCTACCTAGATCCTTAGCTGACATTCTAATCTGGAAGCTGCTGCGTCACCAAACACCACCCCCACAATGACCCTACATGTCTTCTGTGGAAGATATAGTCATAACTATGGGACAGCACACAATGACTTGACCCCTGAGTTCGAAATCGACGGGCACCTGACTCTGTGCGGTTGCAGCAATTCTTTCTCTTGGGAGTTCGCATGTCCATATACATTTAAAAAGTTTGGGCGATCACGGCGCAACACTTTCATAGCTCTACTTCCATTACCTTCGACGGCGTTTGAGATGCAGACAAAAATGTAGAATTTAATAATCCGGACTACTCGGTTCGCTGACAGTTAGGTATCGACGTCCTCACTTCCGTCACTTGGTCGAGTGATCACCTCAACTAACGACGTCGGGCAAAAGAAATGCACCCCTAGAAAGGTTCCCGGTACCCCGGGGCAAATCACAGATCTGGCTTGAAACTGTCGTTGGGATCGCATGTTTTTTCATTCTACTCTGATGATTCCTGTATGCAATGCACGTGTATCAGACTGAGCTTCGTATGGTTGCTATGCAAGGAGTATTTGGCTGGCATCCCGTCGAGAGCAAACCGCTTGAAGGGATGTTCAGTCGCTGTGCCATGTGGTTCAACCACGTCATCCGAAGAATTAGAGACTATGACATGATCAACATCCGCTCTCTCTGGAAATTTATTACGCGGGGCGCGATGATTATGTGCGCCAATAATCAACGTCACGGTGGCGTCGACATTGTCCTGCCCATTTGTAACACGAGCAGAAAGATTTCGCGGCATAACATGACAGCAATTCTTATCTAGGTCAAGAACGACAAACAGCAGATCGACAAGACGCTGTTTGATGGAATGGATCCATTCCGTATCGACCTATTTTCTTCCCGCTGCCGGATATCCGAATGCTCTTCAACCTCGCCTCTAATCAACCCAGCGTTCACTTTCCCGCTGTGCCTGAGCGCAGAAACCACAATGGACGGATCAATGCGTACGACATCGGTGTGTGATCTGTCCTCTTACCATACTTTGTTGCAGCGCTCGCTTCAGCCTCATGACGTATATGATCTGAGGGAGATCAAGAACAAATATCTGGACGAAGCGACGAGGAATCGCGAGAGGAAGTCCCAGTCGAAGGATGGAACCGCTGGCCGGTACCAGAGCTGAACACAATTATAGCCACATCTTGGAAATAGTTCCACCCGCGTAAGGGAGGTTTTTCCAGGCTCGTACGCATAAGTTCGGAGGCTGCCCTCCCTTAGGAGACGCTCAGACCTGGCAATGGTCACCACTCACCAATCTGTCGAATCCGGTAGTTGCAGCGATGCAAAGTCGCATGTGACGCCCAACCTGCGTACAAGTTACGGCGCGAGAACCGATAGTAGACGACCGAGATGAGATACCAAATTCATCTGTACCACTCTATCTAACGTGACAGTATCTTCCTTCGCAGGGAATGCGCCGAGGTCGTCGAAACTGATAAGACCTAGGGGAACCAGGTTGGAATTCGTGATCCAATTTGAAGGATCTGACCGTGTCTCCGGAGAGAATAGATGATACCTTCGAATAGCGAGAATATAGGAAAGTCGATAACTATTCGCCAAGTATGAGGCAACAACCCACACTTTGTCTCGTGCGGTATCCGTGATGATATGAGACTCGTCGGAAGCGAGGATAACGAGTGGCCAGCGTCACGGTGCAGTGACCCAGTGTCATGCCAGTGAATGGATCGGGATTCGGGAAGGGCTATCCGGATTAAACCCAGGAATTTCTACACTGTCATCCTCAGAAAAATGAAAGTCATGGGAATTTTCCTCAGTGGCTAACCGGATTGATTACCTCTTCGTAGAACCTTCTCCGATAGTCATTCGAGCCTTGGAGTGATTGACCTCTAGTCATGTGATCACGGAAGGCAAATGCTAGCTTCTCTTGGCGTAGCAAGTGACACATGCCCGCCCCACTCGATCACGGTCAGACTGCGGAGGACCCCCTTGTTTAATGTTAGCACCGGAATACCTGCAACGTCATTGGCACGTAGTTCAGAAGTAGATACAGGATAATCACCGTACTCCTCAGACGCGATGGTTTCTAGACTCTTGTGAGATGGTTAAGAGCGAACGCACGAGACCATGTAGTTTCCGCGCAACACCAGCTTGGTTGGTCGGGTCCGCCACTGAAGAAAACCAATCACGCAAAGTTATATCACTGTGACGGGTCAGATGTCGGAGCTCACCGCCAGGCCTCAAGCCTCAGGGCTAAGTGCAAATGTTGTGTACCATTGGTATTAGGGATGGCAATGGGAATTCTTCTCAACGTAACCCTTTACATGGCTTTTAGTTTTCAAGCTACGCATCGTGAAACATGTGTTATTACAAACACGATTCTTCCTTTACTTTCAATCATCCTGTATGTCCACGTACCGGGATCAATCAACAAATATCCTACTTCTTCACCAGGGTCACGGTGCGCCACCTTGTCAACCATTCGGAGTTGAACCGTGTCGATCGTGGGCGGTGTGGTGAGCTGGGGCGGCATTTATCATCATGCAGACGCGTGGCAATGCATTACTGGCGCCGGCGGCGATTGGAAGATGGGTGTCCGTTGGTGGGTTTATGCCGGCCCTACTTCCATCGTCCTCGATCCTAATGACATGGCTGAACCACATGATGTGTGTGGTTCAACCACGTCATTAGGATCGAGGACGGCAAAATGATCAACGCCGAAGATCTCTGAAAATTTATCACGCGAGGCGCGATGATAATATGTACGAACAACCAATATGGCCGATTATGGCGTTGACGCTCAGAGCCTCAGGCTGTCTTGCCCGCTTGTATCACGACGGGAAACCTTTCCCGTAACACTGTGACAGCGATTTGTATCCAGGCCAAGAATGCGGAATGTTTCGAGTACAGCATCGACAAGACGTTGTTTGACGACATGAACCCATTCGGGGTGGGCCTCTTCTCTAACAAAAGTTAACGAGGCTAATCATTCGTGTTGTTTTTGCGCTCGCCTCTCGTGAATCTGGCGTACTCTCGCCGGCCCTTTCCCGATATGCGCCAGGTAAGTATTAGTAATCATCATCGTGCTGATCAGTTCACTACATTCGAGATCTGGCGTGCAGGACTGTCGCCAGCCACATTCAGGAGCATTCGTGAGATTTGGCCGCATACCGAGTTCTGCTGGAGCGTTCCCTTGAATCGCTTCAGCCTCATGATGCATTCGATTTGAAACCCGCGTCTGGACGATCAGACGAGGGACGAGAGAGGAGATCACAGGCGGAGGATCTCCGAGGATGGCAGCGCTGACCATGCCAAAGACTGGGCATAACTCGGTTCCTTGAGATCACAGGTGCCCGACTGGCCGAAAAAGAGGAATGCTAATGCTCTCGTCGGACAGCTGATTGGTTTCGGTGTGTGGATGTACATATCGTAGCGTCATCATGATCCCACCTGGTTTCTTCACTATGTATTCACTACGCAGTTTCCCACAGGAATTGTTATATACAGTGTAGTTCCCATTCTCGGAGTATCTGAGAGGTTGCGGTTGCGCGTGCCGCTGCACGAGCGGAGGGCCGATCGAGTCGCCTTTGTGGCTTTATTTTTTTTGCATGGCGATGACAAGAGCAGGACTTGACGGACCTGCTGTCCCCAATGACTCCCAGCACTCGTGCACTCATGGATTGGTTTTCCCCATATCAGGGTATGTAAAGACGTACTCGGGACTCGGGGAGGCAAGAGTTGCTATACGCGCTATCATGATGCTGTGTGTGCAAAATGTTCTCGATAGGTAGCGCGTCTTCGTAGCTTGTCTTTTTTCCCCCTAGATATTGGTGCGCGCTTTGGGGCATTGAACCCAATGCAGTGCTAGCCTACCTTTCTACCCCTCCAACCAGAACCAAAGAATAAGATCAAAAGGTGTGATCTTCAACTGAAGTTGTGGTGGTGCAGCGGCGGCTGTCACGGTACGGTAATAGCCGAGCCGCCCAACCGCTGGCCCGGCTTCGGTCGAGTTCTCTAGCCGAGTCGGGGATCGCTATCGCAATCTCGCCGACTGGGGCCTGAGTGGTGTGGGGTGTGCCAGTGGGTGATCCTATGGACACGTCCATTAGCACCCATCCATCCAGCCTGGCTCACATTTGGTCCACATACAAAATGACTAAAAGAACTCCATGATAAATGCAGCTTATACTTTACTTTGAATATATTCGGCGGCTGTGCACGTCCAACTCATCAGTCCGATCAAAGCGCCTTTGAGCCACAAACACTTTTTTTCTGTTGTAGATTGAAGATCACCATGTCACTGGCAGTGCACATGAGAGACGAGGCATTACCCAAATATACAGAAAGAAGGTGCCCTACTAATAGTATCGCCGCAAGATTAGATGGAGGACCGAGGGGTGCACGAGGTCAGCTACCGTAGAACATCAGGATTGACCCGTGCTAGTGTATTATGATACGTGCATCATGGCTACCTCAGCCCCATGGGCACAGCGGGTCTCCGCACGGGTTTTCGATTACATTCCCGTGGATCCTGACCGATGACCGGCGCTGACTGATGGCACGGAAGCTCCATCTGAGTCGTGTGGTCTTGTCATCCACGCATGAAGATCCCGAGCCATCATGAAGCATGAAGATCATTCACCGATGGATCAACGGCATCAACAGATTTCACCGGCATCCATCATCTCCGCGTAACCTCCTTGGCCGGAATGATGCACTCTAGATTGCAAGTTTCCTCGAGATGGCACCGCAGCTACTACTAAAGGCTATATGAAGTCTCGCTATTCAATTTGACATTACTAAGTAAGTGTTGAGAAGTAAGGCGGCGTACAGTTTATTGCAGCAATTAGGCTCGACTCTGGAAGCTGCCAGTGTTGCGATGTTCGCTCGGCAGAAATGTGCCCGCCGTTCCCGCATATGCGTTGGCACGGCCGCCGCGCTCCCGAGTCCGAGTCGAATTAGAACCACTACATTACCCTCACGATGACACCTAGAATACACCTCGCGCACCGCGGCGTCGATCGAATTTCACGTTCGTGGCTCGGGAAAGCTCGTTCCGAGCATATATGGCACTTCAAGCTATAGTAGGGTTTGCTGGCCCACGCAAGTTGAACGGCAACTTGTACTGTACAACCGAAGCATCACCGAGGGCCCCGCATTCATTCGCCGTTCGAGCAGGAGAAGCGCTCAACTTACAGTAGCTCAATGGCCCCGGGCAGTGTGCACATAGGGCTCCAGCCGGGGAATTAGGTCCCAGAAACGTGGTCTATGTGCGCCATTTCACTCACGGTTCCGAGTCGCAAACGCGAACGGAGATGAACGAGCATCATTGGTGGGCCGCTATATCAGCGTTAGATGGGCCTTGCGTGAGGCTCTTAGTTCCTCGGCGAGTAAACATTTTATCCTAAGTAATCCCCGCGCGGGTATATGAAGAGGCTGTGACGACCGCAGACGGCATGGGCGAGCTTGGACTGTCTCGCATCATGATGTCAATCTCACGGAACTGACCCTTCAGCGTGGGTAGCAAAATACCCCCTTAGGCATCAGGCCGGGTCAAGTGCACGAAAAACAGAGAGGGATATGTTCTTTAGATTCGCTCTACATACAATAAATACACCAGATTTCCAACTTCCGATCTAGGGACTATTAACAATAGCTACACCAAAGTCCAGAGCGTTGAGACGTCAGAGATAGGGACAAAAGGAAAGAACAACACGAGCATACATATGAAACGAGGGTAACTAAAGAGATAGCGCAGACGTAGTTCGAGCGGGTAAGCTATACTGAGTCACAAGCGATGGTGAGGAGAGATTGGGAGCCTTAAGGCGCCCACACATTCAAATGACATCAAAACGGTGGAATCGTTCATCATAGGATCTTGCAGATGTAAATGTTGAAACGCGGAGAGGATAATTGTCGCATCACACTCCGAAACGTTGTCCGAAGCGAGTGTGCAGATGGGGGAGGTCCAAGTGGGAAGGACGCGTTAGGTCAATAGCGAACCGACATTGAAGTTGTTCCAGTCCTCATGACCACCAGCGTCGGGCTCAACTTTCATTGATCCCGCAGTTGCTTGCTGATCAGGGTTCAGTTCTTGTGCCTTCAAACACCCAGAACCACCTTCAGAGCGCACTGAACAAGGGTCAAATCAGTCCTGTGAGAGCATGTATTGTGGAGAATAACGCACAATGACGGTTGAGCGCGTCGAGCCTTGCAAATGGCTTCCTGCAACCATCACATGTGAATGGGCGATGATTCGAATGTAGCTGCTCGTGGCGTTTGCAATCATGCTGTCGTGCAAAGCCTTTTCCACACCCCGGCCACTTGCATTGGAAAGGTTTCTCGTCGTTATGCGAGCGCAAATGCCCTGGGACCCATGATATGAGTGACGGGCCTGGAACGTTAGGGAAATGACGTACCTTTGAGGTTGAAATGACGAGTGAACGTAGAACCACATCCGGGAACGGGACACTGGAACTTCGCATCATTGATGCGCCGTTTCATACTAGCATCGGCCGTCGCAGTTGTTGTCACATTCGGCCTCGCAACGGGGGTTGCTCCACGAGACCCACCAGAGGCGTAACCGCTGATGTAACTGCCGGGCACCTCGCCTCTCGACATGTTGTTGATAAGCGGGGTTTGCGTGCTTGAGAGACCAAGATCAGGTAGGGGTTCCGCAAGACGCGCTGGGCTGCTGGAAGGACTGGCCGGATAGGGTGATGCCCGTTGCGCACCCCAAGTTAGACCAGCCATGCTTCCGCGTTCCCGGGAGCCACTTGAGGCGCGGCGATGTCCGGGAGCGAATGGCTGGGCATCAGTGGGGTGTAAGAATTGTGGTCCCCTCTGCTGCGCAAGGAAATCGACATGCCGGCTGGGGGGGAAGCTGGGGATACCAGTGCTAGGGTGCGGGCCGAGCATCTGGGGTCGCAAATCCTCGGAACGAGATTGTCTATGAGTGAGTCTAGGTCCTCCGCCACCGTCCGAGCGCGCGCGTCTTAGTAAGACTGCAGAATCAGGAGAAAGGAAAGACGGAGTGCCTTGGGAATTGGAATTCTGAAAAGAGAAAGGATGGGGAAGAGATCCTGAACTGAAGGAGGCTTGAAGAGCGCTCGCGGAGGAGGAGGGGCGGGGAATGACGTCGACAGGGGGAAGAACGTCGTTCATGTGCACAGTGCGGCCACCAGCGAAGTTGGATGAGCCAGGCTCTAGAGGTGGCTGCTGGTTGAACAAACCACTGTTCCACTGGGGTGGACGGGCAGACGTGTCTGACTTGGAACGAGTACGAGAAGGAGAGGGTGGAAGGAGGAAATCGTCTCCTTGACGAGTAGCTGAGAGATCTGTGGTTGTGCGGATGGATTGACTAGCCCCAGGGAAGTTAAATGTGAGGCCGGAAGCATCGGCGGATCCGGCGCCGGAGCGGAACTCGGAGGCAGGCTGAGGCTGTGACTGAGCGGAGTTTGCCGAGGGGTCGGACGAATGATGGGTCCAACTCGACGATGGCACAGTTGATGGGGTTGCTGATCCTGCGATCGGTGAAGACATCAGTAATAAGCTCGCGTAAGAACAAAAGGGAGACGCAGTCTCCGGGTATACGAACCTTGGCGAATTGTGTTCCTGAACCCTGCAGTCTGCGTCGTGTCAACCCCGCCACTAACAGGCGTCGCAGGGACAATATGAAGACGGGGACCAACCCCGTCGCCTCGTGGGGCGTGAATCACTGGTCGGTCTTGCTGATAACCACCGGGCTGGCTTAAATCGGGAATAACAAGCAAAGGTGGGGACTGAGGCTTTAATTGAGGGGAAGAACCCTCGCCAGGTATCGGAACAGGTTGATGGTATGGGGATTCGACACGAAGTTGATTGAAGTCAAGGTGAGGCGAAGCATTGACGCCCAGGTGCGAAGATACGGAGGAGGCTGGGCTTCGGCGATCGTTCTCCGCCCCGCTCTCGGCGCCTCCGTTGCTTGAGGGGGATCCATGATCATAATACCCTGGTGAATGGGCGTCGTCGGCGGGAGTAACTGAGACTGACACGCGATTGGAGTCATTGACCCCTGACATAAAGCTGTCGTCGAACACCAAGAGACCGGTAGAAGAAGAGGGTGCGTCGTATTTAGAAGGGTCGTAGTCTTCCCCAGGTGGGACGACGAGGGGATCGTTATCAAGGCCAAGGCTATCGTCCTGTGCTTCGAAATCCAGCTCTGATACAGCAGAGTAAGGAGAGTTCTGGTAAGAGCCGTTATAGGATGGGGTACCGGCAAAGTGGGGACTGGACGATCGAAGGTCGAAAGAGTCGAAGGCTGGGTGATGGGGAGAGAGATTGAGGCTGTCTGGAAGGAGACCGGGGGGGCGAAAGCCGTTGTCAAGATCTGGTAGAAAATGTTGGTCTTGGTCCATAACTCGGTCAAGAAGGAGGGAATATAACTGAAGGGAGTGGGACGGAAAGGAGGATCTTGTAAAGAGGCTGTTCCAGTGAGGCTGTGTAAGGAAAGTAAGTAGTCGAGATGAAAGTTTTGGAGGGCTGTTAAAATCCTGGGAAAGGGAGGGGTCGGTTCCCAGTACCCTTGACACCCCATTGACCGTGAAAGCTGTGTTAGGTACCCCGTAAACTTTATGGCACGTGTCTCTAATTACCTAAATGACACCAGGTATTCCCGCACAGCCCCATCCGTTACACAGCCCGAGTGCCAGCATTGACAGGGCTGTGTCTCGTTCTATCCGCCATGCCAGAAGCACGCCGATCTTATTCTCCCACCAGCATCAGCCCTATCCCGGCTTCAAACCCACCATCTCATCTCGGAGATGGGCTATGCATTTTGTGACGTGATCAACGGGTATAGTAGGTTGGGCTGCGTTCCAAAGCACAGCCTCGACGTGCCGCATAGCTGCGGGCGGTGCAGGAGGCCCGAATATCCACCAAACAGCAGCTTCCCTCGCTGGGAATTCTAGCTACAATCCCGATCCGTGTGATCTACGATCCTCACTCACAAAGAAACTGCGGGATCGTTGAGAACCCTTTGCGGTTTCATCATCTACAATGGGACGTACCAAAAAGCGCCTTGACGACATCTCTTGATCTCTGATCCTGATGTCGCAAACGTTGTCTACGCGTCGGTACGCGCAAGCATTGGCGCCATCGACTTGCAACATCCCCCACTGAGACCCACAGATGGGCTACCTTCCCACGCCGTTACAACAGCCTTGAATCACACCAATCCCTCGAGAGCTGTACGTGAAAACGATTCCGCCTGGTGTATTATATGGGATATCTGGGGGGCACTTTAATCCAGTACATATCCATAGCGCTAATGGTTAGTGGAGAAGTGGGCTGGCAGTCCAGGTTCTCTCGTTTCGATTTGGGGATTCTCGGAAAGCTACCGTGCGCGTGTAGCACGACGGAGTCTCCGAAAGCGCGCGCAGGCAGGAGGCGATTGGCCGATTCGCCCTGGGAATCAGAATCACGATTACAGGCGCTGTGGTGTTCGATCACAGCAGCGATCAGGTGGCACCGCACAGCCGACCTCCAACCCGCTTTCTGTACATGCCACATTCCAATAATTTATCTCTATTTTAGATGGAAGATACCCATGATCGAGATAACTCAGGCTTCCCCCGTGCATGCCACACCTGCACACTGTAACCGGCTCTTGGGATCACGGTATTGTACGTATTGTGGCTCCAAGGCGCTACGCAGGAGGTCACGCTGGGAGAAACCTGCCTTGGTAGGGAGAGCCTGACCAGAGTCACGATGCTGGTCGTCACAACCACGGTCGTAGCTTTGGTGGCCCCTCCTCCCGAATAGGGACATTTCACCGGATGCCGGACAAAGACCCCATGTGTGCTCTAGTGATTTCGAAGCCTATTTTCGGCAGTGGCAGGAATGTGGCAGGCTGAGCTAGGACAATAGCCGGGAACCAAAGAGGGATATTGGCGTTGCCTGATTCCCTAGGATGGTGACATATGGTAACGTCGCCGTTGCCTGCGTCCGTACACGATCAGTGCTCGGCATGTCAGTGCTCCATCATTGGTGGTTTGTTGCAATATACGCTCTCTTTTAAGAGAAACAACGCCAGACATGGCACAACCTCCGGTTCGGCGAGTGGTGAGATGGAAACCAAGTGGGGCCTGGGGGCGTGTTAAATGCTCCTATTTGGGATAGGTCACTGTTTCACCGTTGCGAGCACTAGCCAGGGGTGGAGCAAAAATCTGTTCCCGTTGGTCTGGCCTTTGAGGCCCATTTGTGCCGATGGTGCTTCATTCCTTGTGAGGTGTAGCTCCAAACCTATGAAGTCCGCGACAAAGACGGTTAGTGGGGGCGTGTCCAACATGCCCTGGTCCCTGACATGTGCCAGTGCTGTACAATACTATGGTTAGCACAACCGCTCCTTTCCACTTCCCCCCGTAGATCACGGGCCGTAATATTGCCGCCAGGTGCCAAGTGTACTGTACTGTACTGTACACAGCCCTGTCAGTCAGCGCTCGGAAACAAACAAGGCCCAACGATGCGACCCCTCGGCCGACGTGGGAAGCCCGAAATTACCACTGCCCGCTGCCCAAAATAACTTGCCATCCAACCGAAATCATGTATTTCGGCAGCGACGTGTGCGTGGTCTTGAAACCAGAACCCCTGGGCGCCGTTCCAATATTAGAACTCAGCATCTATGAAAAGATTTTCCCTTCCTATTCAACCTGATGGTTTGTGTGATAGCTTGCCGACCCTTGGAAAGGTGTGGACTGACCGTATCGTCCTTCGCAACCGTAGGTAGGACTTCATCAAAGTAGCTCGGCCACGGCGGAGAGCTACAAACCATGATAGAGACAGTCCCTCTCACTGAATCAATTCTTTGAGATCAAAGGCCTGCTTGCTGTGGAGACGTTGGAAACATGCAACCGTGACACGATGGGTGGCGGGGTGTGTTCGGCCTTGAGCATGAGCCATGTCTAGGTGTATACAGCAACTGTTTGCGTTTGCGTAGCGCCGAGTGTTACGTAATGCTGGAAATGGGTTATTATAATCTTGCAGTTTGATCGTCACCTAAGAGGGCCGCGAGAAGGACCCGTGGTGAGTGTCCGGCGCGGCTTCGAGACTCAAATGGCAGCCTGAGTTTCCTCATCCCGAAGGCCAAATCGCATCCGAATCACTTTGCCATACAGACTGCGGAGTGGCCGTCGGTCTATGCCAGAGCGCCCACGAGTGGTCGAGAGTATCCGCAAGACCGTATATCGTCTCGGGAGTCCCTTCATCATTCCCTTACACCTGCCTTCTCCGAGCCATCGTCAGAAAGGATAAGATAGGGTCCGAATCCCCTGCTGCTGCCTCTCCATATACAAGAAACCATCAAGAAAGAAGAGTCACGCCTTGTCCCTGCCGTTCTCAAATTCAAACCACTGTCACAGTATGACTTATCACACGTCAGCTTTGCCTCACTTTAGTCTCAGTAAACGCGGCGTGGCGACTATCCCGCGGCGCATGTCCACTACATAAAATACATTGTTGTACGTATGTCCTTCTCACGTGGGCATCATCATGAAACGGGCGGGGGCTCGTGACTTAGAAGAGATGGCAGTGGTATTGAACACCTCGGTACATTCGACACTGGTACGTCATCCCATCCACAGCTACTGCTGTCACCTCTTTGACTGAGGGGCGCCGCAGATCGCCTTATGGCCAAGACGAGATGCTGAAACAATGGAATATGGAGCACCTGTCCACCTATCATGTCCTGCCGAGCGGCAAGATGGGCGGTGTATCGTTGGATATTTGTACGAGCCACCGTGACAATGTATCTGGAATACCAGACTTGCTCTGGACTATGATATACTCCATGATATTATCAATCAGCATTTACGATTACTCCCCCACGTGTATGTTATGAACGACCTGTACCCAACGACCATTCCTGAATTTCATATTATAGGTCACTCTTCCCCTTCCCCAGTCCGTGCGCTCGATGAAATTAATGCCCTCCGTCCCAATGAACATTCCCATCAACATGTTCTCCAACACAAGAGCGTAGAGCTTGATGCAGAATCTCCTTCCGGAAGTCGCATCGGTAAGAACGACGGGCATGACAGTACTTCCTAGGGCCTCTTGGGTGCTACTGCCGACTCTGAAGGCTACTGGGTTTCCAGCGTCGTTGGCATCAAGGGGAGGACGATGTTGTTCAGGAATAGATTCGTAGAGTCTCTATTGAATACGAAGTCAAAGTTTTGTCAAGAAAAAGTCTTCCGGTGTAAGGATGAAAGTCGTTGTTTTTGACTCACTTTGCTGACCAAAGTCACGTTGCCTGGTGCTATGTAAATAGCGAAACTTCCATCGGTGCTGGGGGCGTGGTGTTCGAGATATCCTGTAAGGTTGGGAAGATTGCCTATGCTATTGATCTGTGGTTGGGAGTACCAGTTCTCGTGGTGGGTTTCATCGTGTAGGACAGGGATAGCAGCATGCTCAAGAGATTGGCCAGTATCGCTCATGTTGGAGTAGGGACTCAGTCTTAGAGAGAAAGCCTGTGTATATTTAGTGTATCTACCCCTTGGAACAGGGATTAGTAAGTAGATACATATTAGTGAAGACGAAAAGGAACTTGAAGAGAACGCTAACACTACTGACCTCAGTCTTCGAGAGAAAGACTGAGGGACTAGTACTTGCACGCAGTATCGTACTACAAGTATCCATAACAAAGTCCGGGCGAAAATAGGTTTAAAGTTAGGTGAGACGGATGCTTGCAATATCATCAGGACGATCGGGTCGTCCATCTCATGATTCCGGTCGTCCTGCTGGCCTGGCCGTTCAGTTGGCATGTCGCCGCGTGTGGCTGCTCCTCCCCCAACAGCTCATTTGCGTCGATGAATTGACAGGACATTAAGCATGCCAGAAAATGCGCGCGTAATTCCATGGGCTACAGTAAGAGCTCTTCCAAGATGCGTGACGTAAGTACTCAGGCTGTTGATAATTATTTAGGCAATAAATCCTAGTGACCGCTGCTGAATCCTTGCCTGGCCACTGCGCGAAGTCTCCGCCGTGCTCACAGCTGTGCTAGTCTTGACCACCTTGACGTCTGTCCTATCATGGGAACCCACTTCGCTATGGGTGTCGTCTCGTTTTAGATGTCAGAGCAATGCAGTGTAGTCAGTAAGCACCTTCCGCGCAAATTTTTCCAGTTTTGATATCTAGCGAACAAAGAGCAGATGTCTACCACCTAATCCTCGAGCTATGCTCCGCGAGAACGCAGTCTTAGACATCTCGATGCTAACTTTTGCTGAAAGAACTTGAGTCTGCCCCTCCCTCACTTTGCCCCGCTAATTGCGCGCCGACTCTACGGGTCCCTGCAGCGAAATCCGCGATAAGACCGAGGCGCTTCGTGCGTTTGTAGTCCATCGACTAAATGAGGTGCGTCGGAGCGCCACGCGGGACGCGTGGATCTATCTCATGGGCGAGGTGATGCACAAGCTGTGCGAGGACGTAATTATAAATACCGGCGTTACTGACCGGATTGCGGCTCGGCGACTCGGAGAACTCGAACTAGCTAAGTCACGATCGGCTTGCGTGGCCTGTCTGTCAGCTTCGGGGATTGGTGATTTTACACGAAAAAGAAATAAACAAGCGACAGACGCGACATCCGTTGCGTCGGGCTGATGGTGATTCAGGAGATGTTGGGGTGCAAATGCTTGTTTGCACGATCGCTCGGTCGTGGGCTGGTCTGTGGGCGAGCAGGCCCACGTGGGAAGCCAAAGCGACTATGCTGTTGTTTGCTGCTCTCCGGGAAGCCCTACGTAGAGCCTGAGGTTCATTTGCTTTGATATCACGAGCGCCGAATCTTGATATGCTTGACAGCTGAGAGTTTCTTTGCATAATTCCTGTATTTGGCTGAGTAAGCGTGAATTACTAGCTCTTGCTCATCAAAACCATAGGTAAGAAAGATTAGTCCTTGTTACTGGCGTTTAAGGAAACTTGATGGCCGGACAGCGACCAAAGCTGACTCACATGTGTCTTGCTTACCGTGCAAAACCACAGCGTGATGCCACCAGTTTACATTCCAACTACTGTCCAACTCACTTTGTCGTGACCTGGAGCCGGTCAGTAATATGAGTTCTGGTGTCGTATTGAAAACGGGATCCTGTCGTCAACGAATGAGTTGAAAAAACCGATCCACAGATATGAAGGCGGGGGCATTCTCCGTGCCGTCGATGTCTCGGATCTTTCTTTTCAAGGTGTGCCATTTCGTTGGTGCCAGTGTAGTCAACAGCTGAGCTGACTGCCTCATGTCTTTCGGGTCTCCACAGCTATCACCCGAGGCAAGGACCCCGTCAACCAAGCTGGCTTGGATGAAAATCGTCTGGTAGAAGATCTCACAGCTATGGCAGGTGTAACCTCCCGTCGACATGTCCACGTCTATGTACGACTACCCGTCAATGCCAGTGAGTTGAAGTTATTCCTTTTTTTTAAATCTCAGCGTGCTCATTTTGTTGGTTTCCTGTACGTTCCATCGATTCAAATCTACTTCCTAAACCTTCCGGTTGATTAGCAGAGATCCCCTCGAGTCTCTCACAGAAGTAGATACCGAGGCAACGACGTACTCCCCCGTACTCAGCATCTCCATAAACCCCTCAAGGAACACCCAAACGAGAAGGGCCATGTTACGCAGAACGTCAGTGTGGTTGTCAGTTACCCTGCTAAGGTTCTTTTCACCGATACTGCAGTCATTCGTCATTCCTCGACAATGGGTTGGTCGCAATGACTCAAGTATGTACTGTACATGCTCCCAACTCACTGACATCCCCTGAGCGCTGAAACCAATTGACGTACCTGAACGGGACTAAGTCGCCGAAAAATTAGACGATCAGTCCACACGTGGTTGTTGGATCAGCACGGTGATCGTGCTATCCAGGGTCCTATTGATGAATGGCTGCGCAGCAGGAGGATTCCTCGAGCGGTAAAGTCATTCCCGTTACATGTCCTAGAGGGAGTCGCGTTCTTGGACGAGTCCACGATTGCCCACCTCGATCTAAAGCCCGGGCACATCGCCCTGTTTGATGGATACCCCTCAGCCACCGCGCGGCTGTCGACTATCGACTTTGGACTTTCGATCTTTCTAAGGAGTAAAGAGACGGTGATCAAAGGCTATCGGGAGACTCGATCTTAGGTCGCACCCGGGACAGAATACGGACCGACGACGACGACGACGTACAGCGATCCTCACCGATCGGTGGGCGTGTAGGCGTATGATCGAGTATTTCCTGCAATACCACCCAGATAGTAGCGACAAGCGAGACTTTCGGGAAAAGATGCGCTGTTGCTGAGTGAGCATCCGTAGATGCGTCCGCCGATGAAGGAGCTACCGGAGGCTCGTGAGAACATTGGGCGGGGTATAGCCAAGCGGAGCGCAAAGATTGCCAAGGACGATGAGGCACAGAAATTTGCATGCGTGACAGGTGCGTCTTGGTCGCCATCCGATTTTATCCATTTTCTGTCTGTTAGATATCGGATATCGGCCGAACCGACTTCTCAGCCTCTATGTTTAACACGTGGACTTGTTGAACATCATGATCGAGAAATCGGATCTGCGATACTACAATGCCGACACCTCTTGTTTTGCCCAGCATGCAGGACGTTCAAGTTGCGGAGAAGAAAGGGCTGCGGCGTGACAGGGCGACTAATCCTCGTGGAATTTTTTGATTTTGATTTTGAGAGTGCCGAACGCCTTTATATATCCTTGTCCTCATGTTTTTTTTTGGCTTCACCCTAAATCATAACGTATGTCATGCACGGTATTCTTCCACGTGGGTGTCACAGGTAGTACTAGTACTAGTGGGACAGGACAGCAGCGTCAGACTGTGAGGCCTTGTAGAGTTCTAGTATTCAGGCCCCTAGCAAGCAAAGCATCTTCTACAACGCCCAGATTCTGACTGATTCTGACTCAAGAATTCCTCTATGAACACAGGTAGCCTCAGTCCTACAATTAGGTTTATGGTGTGATATGGAAACCCGGCGCATCGCCCGATGTGGTGAGGGTGGGAGAGCTGAACTGACAAAGTTCCGCTGACAGACCGGGTGTGTAACTGCGGAGGGGGTGGTCTGGTCGATTATTTCGCCATCTCCACTTCCCTCCACCACGTAGATGAAATGCAGAAAGGTCATTATGCCGTGGAGGCGCTGCTGCAACTGAGGCCCACGCTACTAGGAGCCCCCGAAGGTGCCGTCTTACGTAGAGAAGTGGGGATGAACGGCGTAGACGGGAACGCCGTCAAACCCGGGTCACGGTCCAGAGAAGGGGGCACTTGTAAAAGGAACAAAATTGTTGCGCCGCATGTATATTTGCGTAATTAAGTTATAGTACATACGTGATAAGAGGGACACGGACGAAGATTGGAGAGAAAACATTTTGAGGGAATGGGAGGGACTACACATACTAGTACATAACTGGATGCGCTACTACAATGCGTAGGACAAAAACACAACGTGAACCAAAAATTTTTGGAAAAAAAAATAGCGTGGGCTGTAAAGAGTTTTTCTGAGTGTTTTTCCGCGCAGAGAATAAATGAAGGAGAGCGTTTCTCCCAAATCAAGGGGAACGCACAAAAATACAAAAGGAGAAACGGAGAGACACGAGACCCCATCAGACGTATCCCCTTCGCTCCCCCCACCGACCTCCAGCGCCAGCGCTCCCATTCGATGATGCCGCCCCAGACATCGAGTGCGCACGTTTGCGCCCCACCACCGCCTGCGTTTCCCCATATCCGTTGGAGACCAGAACGTCCGGTGGGGCAGTGGTCGTCGCCGTCGTGTTGGGAATAACAAAGTACCGTCCGATCGCTCGGCGCACCGCGCCGTTCGCGGCGCTTGCGATGCCGCTTTCAAGCATGGCTGGGGTCGCAACGGGCCCGCGATTGAATGCGGGCGAGCGTTTCTTGTACTATATGTACGTACATGGGGCACGAAAACGAGGGTAGGGGAAGCGGGAATTGGGGCGGGGAGGTATGGTTACGGGGGATGGGGAGACCGAAAGGAGGTGAGGACGTACCGTTTCGAGCTCGGGTTTACCGCGCCAGCGCGTGAGCGCCTCACAGAACCTGAGCGCTGCCCGCTCGACGGGCTCGGCGGGGTACTGCCACGCGAGGTCCTCCATGTGCCTTGACAGATCCGGTGTGCTTGCGGGGACGTCGAGAAACTGCCAATCGCCGATCGCGCACGGGCAAGTTATCAACGAGACCCGACCGATATCATCCATCCAAGAACAGCAAAAGCCAATCAGGGAGGAAGGGCGTAAACATAAGCGCAAAAGAACGATGGATTAAACAACGATAGACGCCATGAGGGCAAGCGATTACATACCCGCGCAAGCCGTTGCCCCATCTCGTGGGCATACTCGGCCTCCCCTCCGCCCCTACCCCCACCATTACTACCACTTCTACCACTACCGCTTCCTTCTCCCCCACCTCCTCCGTCGTTTTCGTACCCTATCCCTCCTCCTGCATTGGGGCTTGCGCACCGGCTGGGAAAGAGTACGTCCACAGCGTCAGTGAGATCGGGCATACCGTCCGGTTCGAATTCGACGCATTCGTCGTCCGCAGCAGGCGGCGGCGGCGCTGCAGCGGTATTTGGGGTTGCTGTACTCCTGAGCCCGATGCTCAGCAGTATTTGTACGGGAGTGAGGCCTGTCCACCCAGCGGTGAGGTACCCCTCGAGCACGGCGCGCGTAAGCAAGCCGGCCAGGAGGAGGTACCACTGAGCCGTCGGCGCGAGGGCCGCCCTGCCACCACCAGGACCGGTTTCCTCTGCACCGACCTCACGACCGAGCTCGAGCGCAACGAGCGCGGAAAGCCGCACAAAGCGCGGGATAAGCTCCGTCAGCCACGGGTTTCCGTCGCCCGTGCCCGTTGCAGCACTGGCACCGGACACTCGCGCATCGTCGAGTGGCGGGATCCACCGTCTGAGCGGTGTCCCACCGAGTCCCGGCCGCGCGAGCCCGCCCCCGACACCCGCTCCCTCCGCGAAGCCTGAGACGCCACTGCCCTGCGCTGCAGGCGTGCGCTCGTTCGAGCGGCTTCCTCCGCGGGGGCGTGGGGGCGCACCGAGGCCAGAGTCGACGCAGATCTCGCAAGCCCGATGCAAGTGGCGTGGGCAGCGGAGAAACGAGGATGAGTTGGGTGTGCTCGGGTCCGCGCCGGCGGCGAACAGGTCGCGTGCGTGCGGGCTGGGCTCGGCGTTGAACGGCTGATGTCGGAGAGTCGGATAGGTTAGATTCGATGGCTAGGGCCGTGAGGTGTTAGAGCAAGCGGGTGTAGAAAGGATGGGGGCATCGTTGAAGTGTGGGGGGTGTGAGGAGGGATGTGAGGAGGGAGGGAGAGAACGACATACAGAGTATGGAGACGACGTGCTAGTTGCTGCGGTGGCGGCACAAGACACAAACAGAAGGGGGACAAGAGACTGTGGGAGCCATGACAGGGGCGACGGCGACGACGTTGATGACGTTTGTATCGTCTGCCTCGAGCTAGACGCGCCTGAGTTGCTCCTGGACGCGGACGACGAAGACGCGGCTGCTGCTGCTGCCTGGCCGTGCGAGTGGCGATGCAGGGGAGTCTGGCGCACAAACAAGTCATTGATGACCGTCGTCAGCGCAAGCCTAAGCCGGACGCCATTCGGGAGCACATGCTTCCCCACTGAGGGCGGCGTAACGGGAGGCTGTTGTTGCGGCGGGGTCTGTAGCAGTTTCTGGGTCAGCACGATGCAGGTCCAACATCGGGAGACGAGAAAGAGGTACTACAGGCGCGATGGGTTCGTCTTCCGGAAATGGGTAGTCTCGCGGTGGCTGCTCGAGCATGCCGGTAACGACTTTTTCGAGCGCTTCCGCGCGTTGCCTAAGCCTTCGCGCGAATGGCAAGTCCTGCCGCGTGATCCGCGCGGCTTCCTCTCCGTCGTGGGGGTGATCCGGTCCTCCCGGACGAGCGCGGAGCGCCCGACCGTCCACGTCGGCGTGTTCGCCGTCACTGGGCACCTCCTCTTCCTCATCCCATTGTTCGGGGCGCTCGCGGTGCGCGTAGTTGGGTGCACCTGGTCCACCGGTACGGTCTGTCATGGCGAGTTCGGTGCGGGCCTGGGCGAAGCGGGTGCGGGCATGTACCCAGAGGAGGTGGTCGATGATGAGGGTCCGGGTAGACTTTTCGCGAGGCGGGATGGAATGGAGATGGTGTGCGTGTTTGTGCGCGGGTGCGCGAAACGTAGATACGGGGGCCTGAGCGTGTGGGGTGTATGGAAGAGGATAAGATAGCTGCGATGGCTGAGGCTGTGGTTGCAGTTGTTGCGCGAGTGGAACCGTCCCCGAAGAGCTGCCGCCACGATTTGGGGACGAGCTAGGGTGATGATGGCCATTCTGCGCTGGCGGTGGCGACGGTGTCGGTGCAGCGTATCGAAGATTACCGTTGTGAGAGAAATCCATGGCGACGAGGACGACAAGGTGTGCGAGGGATGGAGAGATTAGAATTAAGAATTAGATTCGGTCAACCCAAATGGTCGTTCCGAGGTAGAACCGGGTATTCTCGGGGATGAGAAGGGCGTCTGCGTGGCTAATCCTTACCACGAAAAAAAGAGTCGTAGAGGGATAGCGAGACCCATTGAGCTCTCAAATAACATCGTTTCTCCCGAAAACCGAATGCCAATCTAATGACCGACTCGGATGCGCCCACTGGTACTGACCGATCGCTGCAGTACAGTACAGTACAGTACGATGTCCGCTCATCTCCGAGTCCGTCTCTCTACTAGTACACGTGGCCGATCATCAACCCATGGATGGTAGCCCGACGCGAAATCGTCAACTTTTCATGCCTCGGGATTGTGACCACGCATTAACATGACGAGGAACCCTGCATGGGGGACACCGGAACACTCTCAAGCCACCAGGAAACGAATTTGCAATTATAGAAACGCTTTGACTGGTAGTACTTGGTCTACGGTTTTACTAGTATGTCGCGCCTAGTCTGTCCCTTCCTACTTTCCCTTCTCTAACTACACAGAAGGAATCGGTTCCCGATGGAGTACGACATTTTCCGCGAAGCACTTGCGATAAAGTATCCTGCTCAAGGCCACGCCCTATGGGTACCAGGCCCGGGGGGCCTTTATTCCGCCGTAGAAGTGGGCGACGTCGGTTTCGTTCGCGAAGGCAAATTCCACCGTTTATTCAACGTTCTGCTCCCCGAAGATCATCCATCTCATAAAAACTTTGGCGTTCCGGAACATTATGAGCCGCTAGAACTCAAGATGAAGATGCATATTTACCCGAGTGCACTCAGTCCCATTGACTTTCGCTCGAGGGAAGTCACGGTTGTGTCTGATGAACTTGGTATATCTGCCGCAGGGTATTCGAAACTCACCCTTAAAGGACTTCTTGTCACTGACCTTCTACCAGGCCAGAACCTGCACAAGTAACGTTTTCATGCTCTAGGAAGCGAGGCGCAATCTTATCCCTTCCGGTGCAAGCCCAACGTAACGACACGCTCGCTCATGGAGAATTCGCTAAATGCATATTAAAATATATTGACGTCTGGTTTGCATTCGCTCGGGAGCTTGGCTTGGGAGTAACCCGCATGGAAGATATCATTCTCGTCACCGGACGCGATCTTGTGAGATCGTGGACTAACGTCGCATTCTCCGAGAGCAAGGAAGGAGAACAGGTGTCACTTGGGGTTCGAGTCACTTCCGGTGGCGATGTAGAATGGCAGTTCTCACGTGAAGATATTCGAGGAGTGGCAGTCAATCGTGGTCCAAGTGGCCAGGTACGATTCTCCTCATTTTCCCGTCCCAGCCAATGATGCTGAAACACCACTTGTATCAATATGACGATATCAGAATCTGCCCCAGAATCAGTGCATATTCATCAGGGGGTTCCGTGTCGCCCGTTTTCTGAAGATGTTGCCAAGGCTTCGAGGAGCAGCAGAACCAACTCAGGGTCCAAGTGGAGATGAACCTGAATTCGAAACGAAAATCATAAGTACCCCATCTGATACCGACGTGAGTGTGTCCATTTAACTTGCTCTGACATTTCTTTGACATTTTAAAGTATCAGGATCCCCTCCACACGCTTCTAGATTATCTTACTACAGTGAGTATTTTGGATTCGCATTGTGTTTTTATCATGAGTGCACGTCCAGTTCTAACAAATGTCCTGTAGCAGGCACCCGACTGTGACGTGGCTCTTGTTCATGACGATGACCTTAGATACATTGACGTTGTTGTGTGTTTATTCATTTATTGATTTCACCATCTACCTTACTCTTTCAGTCACTGGAAAATCTCCAGCCAGCTGCAATTTTAATCCACCTCCGGAATTCCAGGCCGGAGATACGGCAGTTTCAGAGCGGTGGGTGTTCAACGGCACTACAATTCCACGAGCCTCCAGGTTGAAGGTATTTACACGCAGATGTTTTTCCCGCCATCAAGGGCGGCTCGGAAGCTGAGATACGAGTTGCTAAAGTAGCAACCTTATCTAAGTATGAATTCG
Organism: Lactifluus subvellereus; assembly: GCA_022496195.1. Taxonomy (NCBI): domain Eukaryota; kingdom Fungi; phylum Basidiomycota; class Agaricomycetes; order Russulales; family Russulaceae; genus Lactifluus; species Lactifluus subvellereus. The sequence goes on along the minus strand of WTXC01000059.1, from coordinate 52,535 downwards.
ACGCGCCACCAGATAGTCCCGGGCCAGTTTACAAACAGAGACTTGTTGGGCTTGAAAGACTATTGGCCTCAATTCGCGAGCGGCGTGGGTAGGGGGATTTCCTTTTGTTCCCGTTCTCATAGCTGCGCTGCACGATCCTTTACTTACTGTACTGTATTGCGCAGCGAAAACAGGTACATTCGAATATGGTGATTGTACTGCGAACTCCATGCTGAGGCGACTTCGGGCAGTGAAATAACCCGAGGAACTGAGACTATGTTAAGTAATTCGACTAACACGGGGTAAATCTACGTTTTGTTGGTACATCTCCTTGCTTTTTGTCTGACATCCTCGGTTGCTAGAGTCGGTGCTGGTACCAGTTCCAGCGCCAAAGGCGGTGCAGTGACAAAGGACAGCGATGTCCCCGCTGACACCGACACCGACAGTGAGTCCAGCGGCCGACTCAGTAGTGATGATGAATCCGACCCTGATATCAGAAGGTAAGGTGTTTTTTTTTCTCCCTGGTCTCAACAGAGGCGCTGACGTCCGGTCCTTTTTCGATACCTCAAGCCTGGTGATTGAGATGATGCGATACCGATCACGACCCCCTCCCTCGCCCCCTCGGGCCGCTTCGATCGCCTCCATGCTCAGCGGAAAACCCTTCCTGAGGCGCGCCGTCTCGTTGCCTGCCGGCAAGTCGCTCCCCGCATCGCCTACTGCCTCGGCTGGCGAACCTGCTGCTGGGATGCAAGCCCCACCAGAACAGCAGACCGCTATGTATTCCGAGCCAGGCTTGTCAAGGAATTCTCGCCCTCCTGCAGTGACGACGGGCTCGAAGACCACGACGGAGTTCCGAGAGGGGAAGGTGTAACGATGTGCATTCTGCGGTGGTGTTGTGTGTAGGAGTAGTTTTCCGTTCTGCGTGATCTGCCGCATTCTGTTCGAACCTTATTTGTATAGCTCGCGGATACAGATCGCATTGTTCGTGGCATCGTGATAGCACAGGAATGCCTAACAGAAACATGCAATAGATGTCGCAACAAAATAGACCCCTCTCATTATGACCATATCGACTAGCAGACAGCCTGTGCTCTCAGGCTGCACGAGGAGTTCAGGGATCGTGAGGCTCAGCAGTCTACAACGCAATCAGACGTCAAGGCGAACAAAGTTGTGTAGGCGTTCGCATCGCCGAATCGAGAAAGACAGGGTGAACGGCCTAGTGCTAGTGAGGTATACATGCACTGCACCATGCAAAGGATATACTACAGTGTAGCCCGCGCGCATCAGTTTTCCAGGTGTGTTCTGGCTGAGAGAAAAAAAAAAGGCCCACATGTCCGGCACGTTCTCGCACTAGCTGTCACACGGCCGGCAGACAACTCGGACCTTATGAAGAGCACGAGGAGAAACTGTGTTCGAAGTTCCACTGCTGACAATGGTCTGGGGACAGGGTATAGCCCAAACATTGGCGCAAACTTTCACACCGAGCCATGTTTGACCTGAATGGGCTTGAGCATTGTTGTCGTGCTCGATCAAAGGCAAAAAGAGGAGCCAAGACAAAAATGCGCTGGCTGATGATAAGATAGATGACTTGAAGAAAGCGGCTCAGATGTGTGTTGTTGTGACGGATGAGGCTGCGATTGCAAGTTGTTGCGCGAGCCGAACTGTTCTGCGCTGGGGCTCAGGTGGTGTGGTGCAGTATATACTGTAGAAGATGACCGTTGTCACGGTGGGAGAAATCGGTAGCGGCTCGAAGGCGTGGGACAAACCACGACAACAAATGCAAGGAATCGCTCGTGTACGAGGGATTAATAGGAGGTAGAGAAATAGAGAGTAATCACTAGACCTTTCGTAGAAGGGCGTCTGGCTGGTTAATCACATGACCAATCGATGCTCCCCGTGTTCACGTGACCAACTCTCCCTATCCTTTAACGAGGCCGAAGCTCCACAAACGTCAACCCGCGTAGCGCAACGTGAAATCGTCAACATTTCATGCCCCAGGATTACGTCCATGCATTAGTGTGACTGAATGGAGAACAAAAGCTGTTAGGCGAGGGGCAATCCAGCACTAGCGGAATGCGTGCGAGCGCAGAGGACTAGCGGAGCGGAGCGCGATAGCAGCGCGCCAGATGCACACACCCGGATCTACTCGGATCTACTCCGAAGAAGCTCCGGCTGCATTGATAAGATAAATACATACACCGTGACATGTATTTAGCACGCTGTATGAGTAAAGGATATCACTTAGTCAGCAGATTTTGGTACTGGATAGTAGGCTGTTCTATATGCCTAGGCTTGCGCCCAGTCTATCCCTTCCTATTCCTACTTTCCCCCCTCTAAACAGAAAAATCGGTTCCTGATGGAGTACGACATTTTCCGCAATGAACTTGCAATGAAGCATCCTGCTTATGGCCACGCCCTATGGGTACCAAGCCCCGGGGGCCTTTATCCCGCTGTAGAAGTGGGCGACGTCGGTTTCGTTCGCGAAGGCAAATTTCACCGTCTATTCAACGTTCTGCTCCCAGAAGATCATTCATCCCACAGCAACTTCGGTGTTCCAGAACACCATAAGCCATTAGAACTCAAGGTGCCAAGGCATATATACTCGGCTATACTCAGTCCCAACGACTTCTGTTCGAGGGAAGTAACGGTCGTGTCTGGTGGATTTGGAATACTTGCTGCAGGGTAATCGAAATCCACCCTGACAGAACGTCTTGTCACTGATCTCCTACCAGGCCAGAACCTGTACAAGTAACGTTTTCATGCTCTAGGAAGCAAGGCGCAATATTATCCCTTCCGGTGCCGGCCCAGCGTGAGGAGACGGTCGCTCGTGGAGATTTTGCTAAGTGCATACTCAAAAATATCGATGTCTGGTTTGCATTCGCTCGGGAGCTTGGATTGGGGGTAGCCCGCATGGAGGATATCATTCTCGTCACCGGACGTGATCTCGCGAGATCGTCGACCAATGTCGTATTCTCCGAGAGCCAGGGAAGTGAACAAGTGTCCCTCGCAGTTCGGGTTGGCAGCCTCTTCCATGACAATGTAGAGTGGCTGTTCTCGCGTGAAGATGTTCAAGGAGTCGCGCTCAATTGTGGTCCGAGTGGCCAGGTAGTTCTCCGCATATATTCGTGTCAAGATAGCACTTGACTTAATGTGATCGTATTAGCACCTGCCCCAAGATCAGTGCATATTCATCAGGGGGTTCCGTGTCACCCGATTTCTGAAGATATTACCACCAAGGCTTCGAGGAGCGGCGGGGCCAAGTCCGAGTCAGGGTCCAGGTGAAGATGAACCTGAATCCGACAAGCAACTCATAAGTATCCCACCAGATACCGAGGTGAGACAGTCCATGTAACTTTCTTTAACATCTCTTTGACACTTCAAAGTACCAGGATCCCCTCCACACGCTCCTAGATTATCTCAGAACAGTGAGCATTTTGGGCAGGCTCTGTTTTCATCATGATTGCACGTTCAATTGTAACAAATGCCGTGCAGCAGGCACCCGACAATGACATGGCTCTTGTTCATGACGGCGACCTCAGATATATTGACGTTGCTGTGTGTTTGTTCATTTGTTGATTTCGTTATCCACCTCACTCCTTCAGTCACTGCAAAACCTCCGGCCAAAAGCAGTTTTAGACCACCTGCAGAATTCCAGGCCAGAGATATGGTCTACTCAGTATGGTAGGTATTTGACAACATTACAATTCAATGAGCCCCTATGGTAAAGACATTTACACACAGATGTTTTTCCCGCTAGCGAGGGCGGTTCGGAAGCCGAGATACGAATTACTAAAGTAACCACACTGTCTAAATATGAAATCGAAGCACCACCAGACTCTCCCAGGTCAGCTAACGCCCCGAGTCGTGTTGTGTCAGAAGAACCTCTAGTCCCTAGCCCAACTGGAGCAGCTTCAGTAGGGAGATTTCCTTTGGTCGCCGTTGCTCCGGCGGCGCTGCACGACCTTTCACTTACCGTACTGTACTGCCCAGCCAAAACAGGTACATCCGAATATAGTGACTGTGCGGCGAACCCCGTGTTGACGCTGTTAAGGTGACTTTGAACAGTGAAATAACCCCAGGAGATGATACCATATCAGACTATTCGGCAAAATGGGGGTAAATCTACCATTTTATTGGTACATCCCCTTGCTTTTTATCTGACGCTCTGGTTGCTAGAGTCGGTGCTGGCGCCAGTTCCAGCGCCAAAGGCCCTGCAGAAATCGTGGGCAGCGGCGACCTCGACGACTACCTCGGCCGCGACAGGACGTCTAGCACTCAGAGCAGGCGCAGCGAGCAAACTCTTGTGATGGATGATGACTATGAGAGCATCTGGGAAATGGAGTACGGTTTTATTCTTCCTCGGTAGCAACAGCGAGACTGACGTCTGGTCCTTTTTCTTCACCTCGAGCAGGGACACCAGAAGACCGGAGAAAAAACGGAGAAGCCGATCATGATCGCCGGGACCACCGGGTAGCAATCCGGCAACTGGGAACCAAGACCCTGGAACACAACAACCCCCTACGCAATCCAGCTCAGGTTCGCCAACGAATTTTCGCCTTGTTGCCGTGGTTGCGAGCTCGGAGACTATGCTGGGATCTCGGAACGAGAAGAGGTGTCGAGGTGCATTTTGCCGTGGTGTCGTGTTCCAGGAGGTTTTTTTTTGTTCTACGCAATCTGCCGTATCGTGTTCGGACGGACTACGATTGTATCCTGCAACTCGTGAATAACGCATCGCGTTGTTAGTAGCGGCGTGGAAATACAGGAATACATAACAGAAACACACGACCTATGCCGCAGCGTACAACTCTCCTAGGGGCAAAAAGAGGAACCAAGGCGGAGAGGTCACGGTAACTACAGTACTACTATGATAAGAATATCTTGAAGCATGTCGCGGGCTCGGATGCGCGTCACTGCTACGGTTGCCACTGCTAGTGGCGAATAGAGAGAAGTCGTGGCGCCGCTTCGCTTTAAGATGGCCCGTGGATCACAGGGAGAAAGGAGAACGTCGTGATCATACATGTGACGAGGAGAATTGAGCAAATGTAGAGGGGAAAACGCTCTCGTCATTCAAGTTCAAGTTGATAACGATGGGCGAAAGAATCGAACACCGGATACCCGAACGACCGTGAGGGAGATGAGCTCCGTATCTGAAAACGGCTCCCCCGGCCGGAGCGGCTGACCTCTGTCCCGCGAATGTCCCGCGTTCGGGGGAGGCAACCCCGACTCGGTAGTCGCTCGTGATCGATTGTTACTGCTAAGTTACATTCCTCGTGAAAACAAAACCGTGATCGTGTGCGTGTGTTGATCGCCACAAGATCAACGGAGGAAAAAAAAAAAAAGGATAGTGAGGACGTGCATGGTTCGAAGGCCAGCTAGGTAGGGAGTGGTGGTAGTAGCTGCTACGGCAGGAGAAGGTGGGAATGGAATGAAAAAAAAGGAAAGGGGAAGATAAAAAGGAGTACGGCGAGAGACGCAAGTCCCTTCTTCGAGTGGCGCATGAGAACGTATATATTGTACTGTACACGGGGGGCTGAGCTTCAACGATCGAGAGGGTGAATCAAGGACAGAGAAAAAACCATGCGACTAAGACTACAAAGATAAAGAAGAGAAGGGTCCTATCCGCAAAACCAAACCACGATGATGATACGCTTTAGGGAAAACAAACAAACAAACAATAAATGTCGGGATTGTTACGCCCACACAGCCTCGGCCCACCACCGCTTCTCCCCACCGCGCACGCCCCACTCGACGATCCCCGCCGTGCTCGCAACGTATAACCACGACCCGCGCGGATCGAAGCAGATCCCAGCTGGATCAAGGTGCGGCGGCGTCCCCACTGTTCTCGCATTCTCCGTCTCCGTTTCCGTCCCAGCCGCCTCCCCCAACCGCGCCAGCGCCGTCGTTGTCAGAATGCATCGGGAAACGCCTCTGCCTCAATCTCGCCGGCGTCGTCCGTATCGAGGTCCACGTCCATCTCTGCGCCCGCGCCTTCATGAGGGCGTCGTCGGGGAAGCACGGGTGCCGCGGCAACCGGCGCTGACACGGAGATGTTCCCTGATCCAGACACAGATGCGGACGGCGCAGTAGTGAGGAGAACATCACGGATCTGGCGCACGCGTACACGTAGACGCCGCTCGCGGTCTCTCTCTCTCACGCTCGCGGTCGCTGTCGGGATGCCCTACCAGCGGCGCAGCGCTATGGTAGGGGTGGTAGTAGTGCCCGTACCAGTGTGGATGCGTATGTAGGTGCGGTGCGGGGATGTGGGGCAGGCGTGGCGGTAGTGTCGGTGAGGCACGGCAGTCCAGGCGTTGCCATTCGTAGTCAGTGCACGCACGTAGGGCTGTGGCTGGGGGTTTGGTGGTGGCGAGGAGGGAGACAATGCCGAAGGCGATCGTGGTGAGAATGACTACGGGGGATCGGTAACAATCGCAGGGACGCGGATGATCTCTTCGTGTTCGGACGTCGTCGCATCTACGACGTGTAGTAGAGACGTGTGCTGTCGCCCGGACCAACGCGTCAAATCACCATCCATAGGAATGCTGGGAGTGATGGGCGCACCTCGGTAAACGCCATGATTTCCTTCCCACAGATTCCCGAACTGAACTTGACATTCTTACTCCCCAACCGGGCGCTTTGTTTCCTGGTGTTGTCCAATCCCACGAATCCTCGTACAGCCAACCGCTGGCTGTACCCATCGCCCTGATCCCGGTCCTCCCCATTCCACCAGTCGCGCCGGGGGGCGGGCGAGTGCGGTCCGTAGTAAAGACTTTTATCGGCTTGCAGGAACGTACATCCCACACCGCGACCATGCCCTCCTGAGATGCGACGGCAAACTTTGAGCCGGAGGAGGGGGACGCGGTGCAGAATGACGCAGGGAGTGTGCCAACGCCATGTAGCGGGTACACGCTTGGGGGTGGGGTGAAGGGCGGAAGGTCAGCTGAGCGAGTGGATTGAACGTGATTCGTGCGCCACCGGCCATGCCGTGCAAATAGACTTGTGGTGAATCCCCGACAGAGAGAAGTGTGCAACCTTCCGGAGGGATCGACGCTGTGCAGAGTGGACAGATCATACCGAAGGTGATGTCAGTGGGGCACGAAGCCCACGGTTACAGGTGGGATACAATAGAGAAATAGCGTACAGTAGTTCACGGGTACGTCAAGGCGTAGTGTGCCCACTTCGCTGATGCGCTTGGGTGGGCCATCGATACCCTTGGCGCCGCGCACATTGACGTCGAATAATTTGACAGTACAGTCGTTGTTGTTGACTGCGACGTGGGGCTCGGCGCTGCTCTCGTTTCAGCGGGTGAGGCTGAGGGAGGTGAGGAGTACGGAGTTGTTGATGGATCCAGACAGGACGCCATCGTATTGCCATATCCTTCGGCTGGCCCGGGAGGTGGGGTCAGAGGAGTTGCGAGGTGATGCGCATTTGGAGTGGATCGATAGGTGGAGTTCAGCGTCCTGCTTGCCTGCAGCGAGGAGTCGCTCGTCGGAATCGGGGATGTGAAGGGAAGCGATGGTGTTTGGGACATAGTTGAAGGAAACGAGGGAGGTTTGTGCCTGTTACAGAAGAAAGTTAGCAACTGGAGCCGCTTAGGACAAGGGAACGCATAAGTTTGGAAAACTGCGGGAGTGGAAGTCTGGGCCGTAAGACGGGACTATACCACAGAGACTGTTGTATAACCGTAGTTTGACTTGGCGTGCTGGTTCAACTAACTGGCAGAGGAACGCGATAGTCGGGGAAATTGTTACTTGGGAATATGCCACTGCAGTGCTCTCTTCTTTCAAGCCAAGGGAGTCACCCTTTTCTTTTTGTAATCTTGTTCTTTGTTCGTCTCCTTGGTTAATCCTTACCACGAAAAAAAGAGTCGCAGAGGGATAGCGAGACCCATTGAGCTCTCAAATAACACTATTTCTCCCGAAAACCGAATGTTTTTCTCATGACCACCGACTCGACTCGGATGCCCGCTCATCTCCGTCTCCGAGTCTCTAGTACACTCGCTGGCACGTGCTGACCCCACGGATGGTCACGGTAGTCCGACGCGAACTTGAAATCGTCAACTTTTCATGCCCCAGGACTGTGACCACGCATTAGCATGATGAGGAACCCTGCATGGAGGACATTGGAACCCTCTCAGACCACCGGGAGAACAACTTTGCACTTATAATATGCGCTTTCACTGGTAGAGCGTAGGTTGGCATATCCCAGCCCGTCTACGGATACGGTATATGTGTCGCGCCTAGTGTCTATGGTATACATGTCGCGCCTAGTCTGTCCCTTCCTAGTTTCCCCTCTCTAACTAGAGAGGAATCTGTTCCCGATGGAGTACGACATTTTCCGCGAAGAACTTGCGATAAAATACCCTGCTCAAGGCCACGCCCTATGGATACCAAGCCCGGGGGCCCTTTATTCCGCCGTAGAAGTGGGCGACGTCGGTTTCATTCGCCAAGGCAGATTTCACCGTCTATTCAACGTTCTGCTCAGCGCAGATGATCCATCCCACAGAAATTTCGGTGTTCCGGAATACTATGAGCCACTAGTACTCCAGATGTTCGACCATATAATCTCGGCTACACTCAGTCCCAAGGACTTCCGTTCGAAGGAAGTAACGGTCGTTCCCGGTGAACTTGGAATATTTGCCGCAGGGTATCGAAACCCACCCTGACAGAAATTCTTGTCACTGACCTCCTACCAGACCAGAACCTGTACAAACAACGTTTTCATGCTCTAGAAAGCAAGGCGCAATCTTATCCCTTCCGGTGCCAACCCAAAGTAACGACACGCTCGCTCGAGGAGAGTTCGCTAAATGCATATTAAAATATATTGACGTCTGGTTTGCATTCGCTCGGGGGCTTGGCTTGGGAGTAACCCGCATGGAGGATATCATTCTTGTCACCGGACGCGATCTTGCGAGATCGTGGGCTAATGTCGCATTCTCCAAGAGCAATGAAGGAGAACAAGTAACCCTTGGGGTTCAAGTCTCTCCCGGCGGCGGTGTAGAATGGCAAATCCCACATGAACATGTCCAAGGAGGAGTGGTCAATTACGGTCCGAGTGGCCAGGTACGATTCTCCCCATTTTCCCATCCCAGGATGCCGAAACACCACTTGGATCAATATGACCATATCAGAATCTGCCCGAGAATCAGTGCATATTTATCAGGGGGTTCCGTGTCACCCGATTTCTGGGGATATTACCAAGGCTTCAAGGAGCAGCAGAACCAACTCAGGGATCAAGTGGAGATGAACCTGAATTAGACACGCAAATCACAAGTACCCAATCTGATACAGATGTGAGAATCCATTAAGCTTTCTCTGGCATTTCTTTGACATTTCAAAGTATCAGGACCCCCTCCACACGCTTCTAGATTATCTCACTACAGTGAGTATTTTGAATTCGTGTGTTTTTATCGTGGGTGCACGTCCAGTTCTGATAAGTGTCTTGCAGCAGGCATCCGACTGCGACATGGCTCTTGTTCATGACGACAACCTTAGATACATTGACGTTGCTGTGTGTTTATTCATTTGTTGATTTCACCATCTACCTTACTCTTTCAGTCACTGGAAAATCTCCAGCCAGCTGCAATTTTAGGCCACCTCCGGAATTCCAGGCCGGAGATCTGGCAGTTTCAGAGCGGTAGGTATCTGACGGTACTACCATTCCATGAGCCTCCAAGTTGAAGGCATTGACACGCAGATGTTTTTCCCGCCATCAAGGGCGGTTCGGAAGCTGAGATACGAGCTACTAAAGTAGTAACGTTATCTAAATATGAATTCGAAGCGCTACCACACAATCCCGGGTCAGTTTACGACCAGAGAATTATTGTCCGTGAAAGATTATTCGCCTCCCTTCGCGAGCTGCCTGGGTACGGGGATTCCCTTTCGTTCCCGTTCTCATAGCTGCGCCGCATACTTACTGTACTGTATTGCGCAGCGAAAACAGGTACATTCGGATATAGTGATTGTGCTGTCAACTCCATGCTAAGGCAACTTCGGACAGTGAAATAACCCGAGGAACTGATGCCATGTTAAATAATTCGACTAACACGGGGTAAATCTACGTTTTGTTGGTACATCTCCTTGCTCCTTGTCTGACATCCTCGGTTGTTAGAGTTGGTACTGGTACCAGGACGGCACCAAAGGCGGTGCAGTGACCAAGAACAGCGACGTCCCCGTTGACACCCACACCGGTAAGTCACTCAGTGATGATGAATACGACCCTGATATCATAAGGTGAGGTGTTTTTTTCTTTCTCCTCGGCAGGAACAGAGGCGCTGACGTCCTGTCCTTTTTCAATACTTCAAGCATAAGAAATGAGCTGATTCGATCACGATCGGGATTCTCTCCCTCGTTTTCCCCTCCGTTGCTCCCTGCGCCCTCCCCGCCTTCTCCGCCCCATCGGCTCCTTCGGCCCTACCGGTCCTCTTCGACCCCCGCCACCGCACCCGTCACAAGCAATCCATCGCGCTCCGCGTTGCGCTACCTCTCGTCGCCTACTGCCCCGCCGGCTGGCGAACCTGCTGCTGGGATGCAAGCCCCACCAGAACCGCAGCCCGTTGCGTATTCCAAGCCAGGCTTGTCAAAGAACACCCCCTGCTGTGACGAGCTCGAAGACCACGGCGGCGTCCCGAGAGGGGAAGGTGTAACGATGTGCATTCCGCAGTGGTGTTGTGTGTAGGAGTAGTTTTCGTTTTGCGTGATCTGCCGCATTCTGTTCGAAATTTGTTTGTATAACTCGTGAATATAGTATCGCGTTGTTCGTGGCATCATGACAGCACAGAAATGCTTAACAGAAACATGCAATAGATGTCGCGACATAAAATAAACGCCTCTAGTTATGGCCATTTTCATCATATCGACTAGCAGACAGCCTGTGCTCTCAGACTGCACGAGGAGTTCAGGGATCGTGTGGCTCAGCGGTCTACGACGCAGATCAGACGTCAAAACGAACAAAGTTGTGTAGGCGTTCGCAGCGCCGAATCGAGAAAGACAGGGTGAACGACCTAGTGCTAGTGAGATATACATGCACTGCACCATGCAAAGGGAGCATGTACTACAGTGTAGCCCGCGCGCACCACTTCTCCAGGTGGGTTCTGGTTCAAAGAAGAAAAAAAAGGCCCAGATGCCGCGGCACGTTCTCGCACCGGCTGTCACACGGCGGGCAGACAACTCGGACCCTGTGAAGAGCACGAGGAGAGGCTGTGTTCGAAGTCACGGTTCCACTGCTGACAATGGTCGGGGGACAGGGTATAGCCCTAACATTGACGCAAACGGTTCACAACGAGCCACGTTTGACCTGAATGGGCCTAAGCATTGTTGTCGTGCTCGACCAAAAGCAAAAAGAGGAGCCAAGATAAAAATGTACTCCCTGATGATAAGATAGACAACTTGAAGAAAGCGGTTCAGATGCCGTGTATGTTGTTGTGACGGATGAGGGTGCGATTACAGTTGTTGCGCGAGCCGAATTGTTCCAGAAAGTGAGGTTGGAGCTGCATGCGCGATTGCCAGTGGAGTACAAGCTAGCCTCGGACTTCCGAGTCTGTCCCGCGAGTGTCCCGCGTTCGGGGAAGGCGACCTCGCGTGAACGATTGTTGCTGTGCTAGCTAAGTTACATTATGAGGATAGTGAGGACATGCATGGTTCGAACTGAAAGCCAGTTCAAGTTAGCTACAGTAGGAAGTGGCAGTCACGGGCGCTCCAAGTCACGGCGAGGCCCGGCCCCGGGGGGTGCAACGGTAAGCCTCACCTTACAGTAGTCGTCCTCAAAAAGGCTCTCTTCAGGAAATGATAGATTTTCCTTTGGTGGGGCAGCCGACGGTCTGATACACCTTCTTGACCTGATGCTTGACCCGTAGTCTCTTCTCGTTCACGGATATCTGACCCACTGTTTCCAGTCCCGGCCCGCTGAGCAGTACTTCTTATGTCTACTGAAGAGCGATCGCATCCCACCGCATATTCTCATGGGCCTTCCCGGGAGTGGAAGCCCTCCCTTTATTGTCATTCCGTTCCTCAACATATCCCGCTTCAGTTTCCCGACGAGTATCGTTGGGTCCTTGACCGCAGCGTCCTGCCCCGGGGAACCGTGGTGCCTCAGACGTTGTGGTTGCCGCATAGCGTTACAGATAGAAGACAGCATGTTCTGGAGGCGGAATTACAGATGCCCATCTTTTTCGAGTGTTCAAATGGGGGGCTTGGGCTTTCTCTTGACGATACCTTCAATGGCCGGTTCCAAAATCTTCTCCGCGCGCAGCAATTCGCGCCGCTTGGTTACAAGACAACAACACATATTCGCATCGGAGTGAGTGACATTCCCGGTGCTTTTGTACGGGTCTTCTAGCCCCTGACTTTGTTCATAGTGGCCCGGTTATGTGGAGTTCCGGCGCCAAGTTCAAATTCGTGACGAAACAGCCCAACGCAATCCCGTCACCATGTCTAGGTTCGCACTTCACCTCGCGCGGTCTGTGGATGCCTTTCTCAGGGTCAAGCCTTCTGAGCCACTACGAGAGACCGCATATGTTGATTAGTTTCTCCCACTTAGACCTGCCAACCACTCCCCGCGCCTCACCCCGAGTTGTACCGGTGGCGCATTGGGCAAGGCCCGGATTCCATCATGCGCAACGACATCATGATCATTGGCGCCGTCCACGTCTCTGCAGGGAGTTGGATGCCGATATTGCAACTCTCCCGCTACATTCTCCCTGAAAAAAAAATTACACCCATGGTCGCGTGCGTGTTTTGATCGCCATAAGATCAACGGAGGGAAAAAAAAATGACGATAGTGAGGACGTGCATGATTCGAAAGCTAGTTAGCTAGGAAGTGGCGGTAATATGGCAGGAGAAGGTGGGAATGAAATAAAAGGAAAGGGGAAGATAAAAAGGAGTACGGCGAGAGACGCAAGTCCCTTCTTCGAGTGGCGCATGAGAACGTATATATTGTACACGGGGGGCTGCTGAGCTTCAACGATCGAGAGGGTGAATCAAGGACAGAGAAAAAACCATGCGACTAAGACTACAAAGATAAAGAAGAGAAGGGTCCTATCCGCAAAACCAAACCACGATGATGATACGCTTTGGGGAAAAAAAACAAACAAACAATAAATGTCGGGATTGTTACGCCCACACAGCCTCGGCCCACCACCGCTTCTCCCCACCGCGCACGCCCCACTCGACGATCCCCGCCGTGCTCGCAACGTATAACCACGACCCGCGCGGATCGAAGCATATCCCAGCTAGATCAAGGTGCGGCGGCGTCCCCACTGTTCTCGCGTTCTCCGTCTCCGTTTCCGCCCCAACCGCCCCCCCAACCGCGCCAGCGCCGTCGTTGTCAGAATGCATCGGGAAACGCCTCTGCCGCGCAGAAACGGACGGCGGTGGGGACGCCGCGCGCGACGGCGCCCGCGAAGTGAGGCAGTCCGTCTCCACTTCCGCCTCTGCCTCAATCTCGTCGGCGTCGTCCGTATCGAGGTCCACGTCCATCTCTGCGCCTGCGCCTTCATGGGGACGTCGTCGGGGAAGCACGGGTGCCGCGGCAGTCGGCGCTGACACGGAGATGTTCCCTGACCCAGACACAGATGCGGACGGCGCAGTAGTGAGGAGAACATCACGGATCTGGCGCACGCGTACACGTAGACGCCGCTCGCGGTCTCTCTCCCTCTCACGCTCGCGGTCGCTGCCGGGATGCCCTACCAGCGGCGCAGCGCTATGATAGTGGTGGTAGTAGTGCCCGTGCCCGTGAGGATGCGTATGTAGGTGCGGTGCGGGGATGTGGGGCAGGCGTGGCGGTAGTGTTGGTGAGGGCACGGCAGTCCAGGCGTCGCCACTCGTAGTCAGTGCACGCACGTAGGGTTGTGGCTGGGGGTTTGGTGGTGGCGAGGAGGGAGACAATGCCGAGGGCGATCGTGGTGAGAATGACTGCGGGGGATCGGTAACAATCGCAGGGACGCGGATGATCTCTTCGTGTTCGAACGTCGTCGCATCTACGACGTGTAGTAGAGACGTGTGCTGTCGCCCGGACCAACACGTCAAATCACCATCCATAGGAATGTTGGGAATGATGGGCGCACCTCGGTAAACGTCATGATTTCCTTTCCACCGATTCCCGAACTGAACTTGACGTTCCTTACTCCCCAACCGGGCGCTTTGTTTCCTGGCGTTGTCCAATCCCACGAATCCTCATACAGCCAACCGCTGGCTGTACCCATCGCCCTGATCCCGGTCCTCCCCATTCCACCAGTCGCGCCGGGGGGCGGGCGAGTGCGGTCCGTAGTAAACACCTTCATCGGCTTGCGGGAGCGTACATCCCACACTGCGACCATGCCCTCCTGAGATGCGACGGCAAACTTTGAGCCGGAGGGCGAGAACGCGGTACAGAATGACGCAGGGAGTGTGCCAACGCCATGTAGCGGGTACACGCTTGGGGGTGGGGTGAAGGGCGGAAGGGTCAGCTGAGCGAGTGGATTGAACGTGATTCGTGCGCCACCGTCATGCCGTGCAAGTAGACTTGCGGTGAATCACCGACAGAGAGAAGTGTGCGACCGTCCGGAGAGATCGATGCTGTGCAGAGTGGACGGATCATACCGAAGGCGATGTCAGTGGGGCACTCAGCCCGCGGTTACAGGTGGGATACAATAGCGGGATAGCGTACAGTGGTTCACGGGTACGTCAAGGCGTAGTGTGCCCACTTCGCTGATGCGCTTTGGTGGGCCATCGACGCCCTTGGCACCGCGCACGTTGACGTCGAATAATTTGACAGTACAGTCGTTGTTGCTGACTGCGACGCGGGGTTCGGCGCTACTCTCGTTTGAACGGGTGAGGCTGAGGGAGGTGAGGAGTACGGAGTTATTGATGGACCAGACAGGACGCCATCGTATTGCCATAGCCTTCGGCTGGCCCGGGAGGTGGGGTCAGAGGAGTTGCGAGATGATGCGCGTTTGGAGTGGATCGATAGGTGGAGTTCAGCGTCCTGCCCACCTGCAGCGAGGAGTCGCTCGTCGGAATCGGGGATGTGAAGGGAAGCGATGGTGTTTGGGACATAGTTGAGGGAAACGAGGGAGGTTTGTGCCTGTTACGGAAGAAAGTTAGTGTCCGTCAGCAACTGGAGCCGCTTAGGACAAGGGAACGCATAAGTTTGGAGAACTGCGGAGGTGGCGCGGCGGGCATCAGCATCAGGCAGAAGTTTGGACCTGAAGCCGTAAGACGGATGACTAAGGGGAGGATACCACAGAGACTGTTGTAGAGCACCGTAGTTTGACTTGGCGCGCCGGCTCAACTAACTGGGAGAGGAACGCGATAATCCCGGGGAAATTGGTATTTGGGGATATGCCACTGGCGCTCTCTTCTTTCAAGCCAAGGGAGTCACCCTTTTCTTCTTATTCTTCGTTCATCTCCTTGGCAGGAAGAGGCACCATGGGGAAAAGGGGGAAAAAGAAGAAAAAAACAAAAATAAAACAAATGGGACTCACGGAGGAAGGATCGGTAATGTCACGTTCCATGATACATTGGTCCTGGACATAGTTGACTACGCCACGCTCGTCAGGACATATAACGAGATCTCTCAATTGCCTGGTAGCGAAGGGTGAGACGATGATGCTCGAGTGCCGTGACATTGAATCTCCCGTTGGGAGGGGAGAAAACGCACACATGACATATCGTAACAGGTTGGCGGACAATATGAGTCGGCTCCGGAGTGAGGAGCGACTGTGAGCGAGCCATGATGGGACTGGAGGGGATAAAAGATGAAAGTGGTAAAGAAGAAACAGGTTCAAGGAAAGTGTACAGTGTGAGTATCGATGGCCGGGACCGGGACTGGGCAGGGCGATTCGAGGGTATATGAGAACTTTCCTCGGTCCGGGTATTCCATAAACACGCGAGTGGCCTCGACCTCCTCACGCCCTTACGTACGTATCTCAGGGTCACCATCCATTATTTTTTTTACAAAATAAGAAAACAAAAAAAGGAGCCAGCAGCGGCGATCTTCGGCGGCAGGTCTCAGCGCCTTTGGTGAGGAGTACAGTAGTGGCTCTTGGCACGGCGAAGGGCCGCCGTGAGTGGCTCGGACTCAGAGCCTCGCGTTTGTGGTGTGGGACAAAGTACCCTCTTTGGCTTTGGGCATCATTATGGTGTGCGTACACTTGACACACTCGCCTGCGCATCTGGTTTATTTATATACGGCGCTTCCAGATGTTGAGATCAAGATAGGATATTCCTACAACGCATAACGGGTCGAAAAACCTGAAGCTGGTTGCGGGGTTGCAAAGGTATGTTACTTGTAACGGGTGTTGACAGACTGTCTATGAGCTAACTTATGTTTCGGTATCTGCTTTATTAATGCGACATGTTCAAATCAATCAATCATCAAAGGCTTATATGCATGTTCTGGGTCGTCAGGAGTGTGTGTGCATTCGTGCGTTCGTGAGTAAGGAACAAACAAGAAACCGGAAGTCCGTCGAGTTGGGTATGACTCACACTCGGCGCATCATGCGCGCGGTAACCGACGCAGACGACGCACTGTCACCCTTCCCAGCCGCGCCAACAGTCCTGATCATACCAGACAACCGACCGCCAACGGTCGTCGAGGGCCGTGTCGGACCACCAACTGCGGAAGCTCGCCGCACGGCTGTACCAGCCGCTCCTATGCGCGAGGTTGGCGCCCGGAGACCGGATGGACGCGGGCCGGCAGCGCCCGCCACGCCCACCTTTGGCACCTGGGAAACCATCTGTTTGTTCGGCTGAGAAAGTACTCGCGCGGACGTGGATGCGGACGCAGCAGTCGGGACCGCGACCTTGGTGTGCGCGGGCGGGCGCTGCACCCCGCCGAGCGCCATAGTACGTGGCGGTAGCACAGAAGATGAAGAGCAAGTAGGAGCAGGGCCGGAAACGACACCTCCTGCAGTTTGACGCGCAGGAACCGGGGCCGCGGCAGGCACCACCACTCCTTCCGGTTTTGCTTTTTTCGTGATGCGCAAAGCTGCTGCCGGTGCGGGGATGGGAAGCGCAGTTATCGACGTGCGCGCGCTTCGCCTAGGGAAGGGCGCTGAGAATCGGCTAGAAGTCGTGGGCGCGCCAGGCACCCGCAATTTTGTCTTTGGTCGGACGAACTGACGTACGGGCGCCTGGGGGGCTGGAGGGGAATAGTCAGAGAGCATGTACTACAATGGGAAATAATATCACAGACTGGGAAGGTTACAGCTTGCTAACTGCTTCCCTGGTGGCGTCGACATGTTGTCCTTGTCCTCGTCCTTTTTCTGCACGATCTCGTCTTCTGATAAGTTCACATCGCAAAGCCGCTCTGCTAGTAGGCCATCAATATCCAGTTCTTCCTCGCTCTCTGCGTCCGTGCCTGACGCTACATCGCGGTCGCCTTGATACCCCTTCACTGGTACCCTCTTCGCTTGCACACCTATATCCATGTCCATCTCGAGGTCGCCTAACGAGTCGTTCTCAGGGAGCGAGATCTTCTCCTTCAGCAAGTCAAACGACGACTCATCAAAATGCACACTTAGAGACTCTTGCAGGTCCACCGACGTCCGCCGAGGGTCTGTTTCAGGGAAAGCATGCAGCATCACGCCGGGACGTAGCTGTTGTCGTGTAGGTGACGGCGATGACGGCTCCGCGGGTATGACAGCGATCCGTGGGGCAGATGGCGTAGACGGCGGAGAGGGTGACGTGGCGCCATTTATTGCATTGATGACGGACGCGAGCGGAGACGAAGATGGTGCAGGAGAGGGGCGCACGAGTCTAAATGGAGACGGGGACCCGAATGGCGAGGACGATGCTCCCGCGGTGGGCAATGTTTTCTTCATGGCTATGGGACTACTCCTGCTATCTCCGAGTGCGATGTCTGCGAGAGGGCGTCGCTGAGGTGATCCTTGCGCGTCTTCCACGCTGGTAGGCTGGGTCTCGCGCCTAACGACAAGGTCGCGTTCGTCGTCAGAGTCCGAATGATCCGACGCGCTCGGGTCGCCAAAGTCAATCAAACGGCCTTTAGATAAAGACTGAGGCAACTGTGCCTTGTGCCGCTTGTAAGTACGGCTGAAGAACTTGGTGAGCGTGATTGGGCTGTCGCCAGCAGCCTCAGGAGGGGCCGCGTTTTCCTTGTCAGAACCGAGGTCCGGTGAGGGGACATCACGGAAGGGGGGCGTCGTTGGTTCTCCTGAAAAAAGAGGGTCGAAAAGAGTGAGAAGGCTCTCCCGTGGGCGGTTCATGGTTGGAGGAAAACGTGTTGGTTCATCTCACCGCGTAAGGTCGACGCCAACTCGCTCATGATCACGTGATCGCAACGTGACACGGGACATACTCGATTGTTCACTCTTGAGTCGTTGACTGAGTGGTGCCACCAATTGCGAGAGTCGTCAAATTGCCAACATTGACAGCGAATATCCACTACCTTGACTTCTACCACTGGTACTTAGCCCCGTCGTGTGTACGTTCTGCAGAAACGCGACCTCGGGCTTCTCAGTGACGCTGAGTTATGCTAAGGGAATCGAGTGCACCATTCCCGCTGAGACAAGAAAGGTGCTCCTCTCGGTTGGCGCGTCGCGTTTTGAGGCATATCGTTCACTCGCGTTAACACCCCAAGGCTTGCCGCCCTGATGCCGATCGGATGCGAGTTTTGATAACCTCTATCTACCGCTAATCTACTGTGCCCCCCTGCTAAGTGCCCTAACATAGGGACCTTATTTCTTACTTAAAGACGTCTGCTGGGGGTCAGTGTCGGGATGGGATAGAGCATCACGCCGGGACGCAGCTGTTGCCGCAAAGGTAACAGCAACGGCAGCTCGGCGGCAGTGACCGTAATCCGTAGGGTGGATGGTGGGATGGGTGACGTGGTGTCATATACCGCGTTGATGGTGAACCGAGAGGAAACGAAAATGGCGCAGGCGAGGGGCGTGCAAGCCTGCAATAAATGTGGACGGGGACTGAATCGTCGTGATGCGCCCGCCGTGGGCAATGCTTTCTTCATAACTTTCCATAGCTTTTGAACCCCATCTGTGTGCATCTGAACCCTGTCTGTGTGCGTCTGATTCAGACGTACACAGACCGAGTTCAGATGGCTATCAGATGCACACAGACAGGATTCAGACGCACACGGCGTGACGGTCTGAAAGTTGTCAGAACCGTTGTCTGTGTGGGTCTGACCGCCTTTACGTCCGAGGTGTCTATAACGGTGTATTTTGTCTGATTGGCCTCAGACACATTTAGACATTTCGGACATTGCCGGTGCTACTATGTACAGTATCCAAGTCTCCAAGCGGTCCGACGACTCGGATTTCTGCCAAGACGTTGGAAAGCGAACCTCCACCCGGTGAACTGGGTCTCGCGATAAGTGGAAAGGTCGAGTTCTTCAGAGTCCAATCACCCGACGTGCTTGGGCCGACAAAGTCAATCAGCGGCCTTGGACAATAGATGTGACAGCTGCGCCTTGTGCTGCGCGTGGGTGCGGCTAAAGAACTTGTTGAGCATGGTCGAGGGGCCATTGGTTCGGGGAAATGGGGTTGAAAAGGGTTAGAAGGCTCTCCCATGCTCCGGCGATCCATGGAATGGATACACTACATCAGGAGGTAGGCGAAACGTGTTGGTTCAATTCAATCATTATGTCACCCTACGCCACCCGTTTTCTTGAAATAAGCAGGCGGGGGGTCAGGTGCCATGTCTGTGTCGTCGGTCGAAGAAAAGACCCGGAAGTGAGAGAACCTCAGGCTCTGCACTTGTAAGGCCCTGCATGTCAGGCTGGCAATTCAATTCACGGCCGGGTGCTCAGTTGGAAAGTCGATTTAAGCAGGGATTTAAGGCTTATGTTCAAGTTGTAATAGGTCGTATACGTGGGTTGTGGCTCATTGACGAGGTGGAATTCATGAACACACCCCATTGTTGAATAATTTATGGTACGGCTAAATCGGATAATATACCCCTTCACGTGTACTGCCACCAATTCCCCAACGTCCGCGGGACCGCAACTCCACCGGGCTGCGCAAATTAGGTACAGGGCACCGTCCCCATGTTTGTTCAATCCCTCGATGGGGATGGATCTGGCAGAAAATAACACCAGGGGATATTGTAAAAGGAGAACTGTGAATGGCATGGCACCTCTGTTCCATGAAGTTGGGAGCCCAGAGGCCGTGGCGTTCTGCCCCTGTGGTTGAAAAGGTAATGATTCCGTCAGCATTGTTATCAGTCCCCAGCACAATAGCATATATGAATGCAACTCACAGGAGGGAGAGATATGGGACTCGAAATCATAGCCTTGAAATAACAGATGTGGCGGCCTGTAGCTCGTAAATGAGAAATGGCCTCGATATCCCCGAGCGTATGGCAGAAGACTTTTCACGCGCCGGGGAGGGGAGGACGAAGAGTAGAAATCAGTGTGAGGCAGTGCGGCCGCCGAGCGATCCTAGGAACGTGACGAATTCCAGAGAACTTGAATCCTTGATGGGAACACTTAGCATTTGGTGACGAAAACAAAATAAGAGGTGAACGTCTGGGTCAAACAAGGTTAGTCCCTCTGATTTCTATCTGGGGGCGTCACGGGTAACCTCGAGCCGTCAGGCGGGAAGTGTCGTACATCACAGCAAGTGTGATAATGGCAATGACATTCCAGAAGCATTGGGCCCCTGGGAGCAGAGCGCCAGCTATGATATCAATAGGCCATCGAATGAAATCTTTCGGATTTGAACGGAAGGAAAAGAACCTTTTCGAAAGGAAGAGCGTCGATATTCATTGTGGCTAGTTCAGGCCCCATGCTGTTCATTTGGCAGCGCCCAAAATACCACCACGGTCCCACTGCACTCGGGTTTCGAGATGTCCATGAATTGGCCCCGAAAAACACTGAGTTTATAGAGTGAAGCACACAGACATCCAAAAAGAGATCGAAGCCTGGAGGATAAAGCCAGAGACTCAGACTCGGGTGGGCATGATCAACAGCAATTTGAAGCTTAAAAAAATCACCTTGAACGCGTTACGTGTGGGTTACCCGCGGGACTAGCATTTATCGTATACTCGGCGAGGTCCCACTCAGACACAGAAACATACTGGAGGCCCGTGTCACCTTCATAGATCAAATGTCAGATGGCCGGTAACTCTAAAAGGTTCCACAGAGGGGCAACTCATGGACCAGAACAATGTTCTGTCCAAAAAACCCACCTTATGGCAGCTCGCGGGTTACTAGTAGATCCTACTGAGAGAATGAGACTGGTGAAACCAGGAAGGATGTCGTTCATGTTGCCAGTGGGAGCAATCGGACGTATTGGGTATCAGTTGCTGAGCCCCGTATCGCCCATGGGTTTGGTTTCCTCTTCCGTGGAGGGGGGGGAGTAGAACATAGAGGGCGGTAAGTGGTTCGGATAAGAGAGGGCGACTAGAAAAGGTTTCAGATAGAGATGAGTAAACGAAGGGCATTTGTGGGGGGGAGGGATGCTAGCGGGAACTAGTCGATGAAGATCCACATGCGCGGGTCACCTCCGAGGATAATGTCGTTAACTATTGGGCATTCAGCTAAGCCAGTTTAAGCCCTCGGAGCTTCCCGAGCCAGGGGGCGTGGCGAGGAAGGCGGCGAGGAAGGCGGCGGCGGGGAGGGGGAAGCGGTGCCAGCCACCGGCGCTTCTACCAGCTCTTCAGATTCGAAGATCTTTCAAAGATCCTTCCGGGGCCTATCATAGACGCCGGGCGAGATCCACATTTCGATGGCATGCGGTGGCTGATGACAAGAAAAAGACATTGTCGACCATGTGGTGGCTAACTCCACCGGAATAGGTAAGTAAGGGCACCGGGGGATATAGAGTCTGATCGATCGAGATGAGGAAACGAAGTGGGACATACAGTGGTGATGGTCACAGGAACCACTCGTTGAAGAGCCATTTGCGCGGGTCGTGGCTCATGTCAATTTACGTCTCCCGTGAGAGTGTGTTCCGGGAAAGTCAAGGGTGGCAAAAGGTCAAGCCAAAATGAGCAAGCGAAGGGCAACGGAGGCAGGAAAATCGGTAGAAACTCCCGTTGAAGGGCCAGGTGCGTGGGTCACACTGGCGAGGACCGAAGTGGGTATGCTCTCTCTGTCACATTATCATGCCTCTTCCACCGTGACGAAACATCCACTTAAATTATGCAAACCTGGGGCCCACTGTTGCAAATCACTTTCTCTCGACCGTACAGTCCTCCCGCGCACATCCAGTAACATCCTATACTTTCCGACTGCCAGATGAGCGAGGAACTGCCGCAAAACGTGGGGGGTTATTCTTACGAAGGGGTAACGCTCTCAAACACTGTTCCACCTGTACCTCACAACATAAATGTGCCACGGGATTGTGCGGTGGGTGGTGCATACAAACTATCTCTTTGATTTTGGCACTCACTTCCGGAGACTGTTTCAGAATCCCACTATGTCAGAAGTATCTCGGGACCATATGTTTCCACTACCAGCAACAACTTACCCAACTTACTGTGGACCGCGTCATGTGGGCTACCCGCAATACTATGAGTCACCACCCCTTGTAGGTCCATTCACCTGAGATCTGAGCGATTTTAGAATTAGAATATTCCCCACAGAATGATGGCACCACACATATTCACCGCGCGCCGGGGCCCACGCACCCCGCCATGCCCAAAGATGTTGTACCCGCCCACCCAGGCGGGCCGGTACCCACTACTACCTATGGACCGCCCTGTCTCGTCAGTGTCCCTCACCATCCTATTCCCTATCTAAGCACCTGGTGTAGAACGCCCAATTCAGTGGGATGCCTGGGAACATACCTACACCGTCGGAGAAGAGTGCAAGGGGACCCGCTCAAGACTTCAATAACGCCGGCCACAATCCGGCTGGCCCCCGAATATTGATGACCGACGTATATAGGGACCTTGCGTTGCGGCTTATCCACAGCCCGCAGTCGAATATTGTCATGATGCACATGGCATCGCCCGGGGACGGCTCTGGTCGTTCTAGAGTGACAATCGAGCTCGACATAGTTGACACTGCTTGAGGGGGTTAGCGATTAAAGTTTCGGATTCGTAGGTTTTCTATGGTCCCGGAGCTTTGTTTGGTTGGTGGGAGGTTGGCGGTGTGTTGGGAGAAGATTTCTTTAACTGTCGGCTAGTACGACTATCCGCCGGTAATATGAGTGCAACCGAATAACCTTGACTCTCGACCCAGAACTTGTCAAGTTGTCGATAAACATTTGCCAGTGCCTGGACCTGGCAATGTTCTTGGTTCAGTAGTTACACGGTGCACAGATGTGCGTACAGCATGTGAAACAGCACTGCCAGAGCGACAAGGATGTGCCCGAGGTGGAAAGGGGGCAGTGTCCCCACGCCATGGCGTAGAAAGTTCTACGACCATTGCGCCCCCAACCATAGTAAGTGCTGGGTTGGCCGCCTGGGATCCCACGGTATTCATAATAAGGAAATGCTGGATCGAATCTCCGTTTGCCACTCCAGTCACCGCGCTCCGCCTTGAGAAAAGCGGAGTTTTTGGGCGGCGGATGTTCCCAATAGGTGTATGAGCGAAAGTGCGGGGGTTTGCAAGAAATCAGCCACACATTGTCTGCTCCACTCCAGTACACTGCTTTCCCGCGATGTCGACGCCTGGGATTGCGGTGGTATCCTGAAATCGAAACTCAAGTGTTCCCACCCGTCTTCTACTCTCTCTGTTCGTCTCCCGACAGAACCCTAATGTATGATAGCGATGGGACGCGATGCATGGGATTCATGACACCCCAGTAATGACGTCCCTTCTCTCTATGGTCCCAACTGAGTGATTTGTTGTTGAAACCAGTGCGTGAGAAATTAATTGAGAGTCCGACTTGAAGCCGGGTTGGAGGAAACATCCACTGGCACTGGGCCGTACGACAGCCGGAAAACGACGCGCGACGCGATCCCGCCCAGCGCCCTCGTCACACCCGACGTTGGCGACGGTAACTTCTACTCTTGTCTATGAACTTTACCTCAACTATTACAAGCAATCTCGACGATCCCATGATACATTCCGAGGCCTCTGGCAAACGCAAAGCCTCGGACGATAACTCCAATGGTGCACCGAAACCTAAACGAACGCGCAATGATGTGAGTTTTCCGATCATGTCTCCTGGGACAATGTTGAATGCCATGCAAACAGAATACTACTTCCCACAAGCGTAAACGTACGCGTTTAGCCAATTCACTCTTCCGTGATCCTGTCGTGCTAATATGCACTCCCGTTACGATTAGTCCTCAATGGCGAAGAACAGCGTGGCGGACTTGTCATCATCCGTGGCTCCCGATCCCAACCACCATCCTCTCAACCTTCCTCCGATAGTAGCAACGCACTCGCCGGTCCATCACAACCACCTAACAAGAAGTTCCGTGCCGCATCCGCGAAGGCATCTGGTAGTAAGGCCAAACACAAGCCCCCAGACGAGGATGGTATCGTTGAAGAAGACGTGCGGCTTATGGAGATGGAAGCAGATGCCCTTCGACGCGCTGCGCATCGCTCACGCGACTCACTACCCAGTGGCGACTCCCTTCTCCCGCTCCCACCCCGCGAGACACCCAAGATCGAGCAAAATCGCGCAATGCGCGGTGAAGGCTCCCGCACGCCCCGGAGAGCGTCGATGTCCTCGCGTGGCAAGCGCTTGAGCAACAGCTTTGACAGGGCCGGGGTCATCAGTGCGTGACTATCCCACTCTAGATGGCGCCTTCCTGATTTGTCCCCACAGCACAACCGCATTCCTCAGTGGATGATGCGAGCCTCTACAAACATATCGATTCTGAACTTCCGGATCCTGACCGCGCGCGACAGCTGATCATACTGTGCGCGGCACGAGCTCCACTGCCAGCGCCACATGAAGGGAAAGACCCGCCCAGTCAACCATCGGAGAAGGGCATGAAGCTGTTACAAGAACTAAAGGACGATGTACTACTTTTAATGGCGGAGCGAAAAGTTGACTTGAACGTGATGGCGACCGATCAATCAGGGTCAGCCCCAAACGAAGGTGGGGACGTACGACCAAACGAACAAAACGTCAACAACCGCGCGAGGACAGTCAGATTTAAAGACGAAATTCGCACGTATGTTCTTCCCAGCGTTCATAACCTTCGTTTCTCTGATATTGTTTGTTGGACCACAGGGCAAAGGCAGAGGACGACGCGTGGGCTGCGGTCACACAATTTTACAATGCATACCAAGAAACAGTGGCGAGGGAGTTGGAACAACGACAGAAAGCCAAGGGTAAACGTCGTGCCCACCCAGGGGAAGACTTGCGAGTATCGGAGTTGCCGAAGCAGTTCCAGGAGGCAAGCGATCTCGCGCTCAGCGTCTTGGCAAAGGATGCCACAGGCGAGCACAATCCTCACAGCTACCGATGGAACGAGCTTCTGTATAAAGTGTGTCCTCAAGCCCTGCTCCCTTGTGTTCATGCTAATCCCTCACACTCGCAGACCGATGAACTCCATTCCTTCGTTAACACTGCCGTTCAATCAGCCGGTGTCGCGGAAACAGATCTAGACCGACGTTTCACTCACCTCACCCACATCCTCCACGCACGGACCCAACATGCAGCAGCACCAACCACGCAACCTCCCTCGGCTCTCTCCACATACCTCCCCCCGCGGCCCGCGGATCCCTCGGACTCGCGTGACTTACTTCGCGCGCTTGCACGCGTCGACGCGGCCCGTCCACCGGCGCAGGTTGGGGCCGCCGCTAGCCGCGCGGCGCGCGAGGTGCTGCGCGCGCAGGATGCGCCACCGAGCGAGCGCCGGATCACACCCGTAGCTCCTCCGACACCGCGCACACCGCGGCGGCCGAGCACGCCGGGGCGCGGGCGATGACCTCACCGCGTTGACGTCTACCTAGTTTTGTCTTCTCTGTTTCTCGGTCCCGCTTTGTTAAGTTGTGTCGTATCTTTCGTTCGTGTTCGTCCTTGGTTTTGTATGTAGCGATGACCCTAGGTATTATTAGTATTTGGAATCAGAAAGTCCGGCGGGTAGTTGAAGGTGTACTTGTTCACGTCTGTCTACAGTCGACTCTCATATAAGGCATACCCCTCGGTCACACTCGGAAGGGTGACTACAAGGAGATGAGGTCGACCGGACCTCATCCCAAATATCAATATAACATCCTTCTTTTATTGTAGATTGGTCCGGGGCACTTATTATGAGTTGTGATGGAAATATGGCGTGACCGAGGGGCCTTACATGAGAGCCGACTGTACCACTCAAGCGGGCGATTGAGCGCTCCGCGGCCCAATGCTGTCTGCGGTCATGCCAGTGGGCCATGGCGCTCATGCGACGTCCCATATCAGCCGTACAGCTTGCGTAGGTCACGACGGTGGTCATTTTGTTTCTTTTTTTGCTATTAGTCCCTTCAGATCGTGCTTTCCGGTGCCTTTCTTCGCGTCTTCAACCCAGAATGTAGGGCCCAGAGCTTCAAGTTGTTATCAATGGTTTTATAATCGCGCTGACGTCACATAGACTTGAGAGTTTTTAGATTAATGCTAGTATAATTATAACTACAACCAAGGAATCGAGAACGACGTAACGTTACAATGGTCCTGTTGTGATCAGGGGAGATCACAGTAAAATTTTCGAGGCCGTTTTAGCTTTCGTTTTGAGTCCCGTTTAGTCCAAGTTCTCGAAAACGGCCTGAAAACGGCCTCGAAAACACTTTACTGTGATCTCCCCTATTGTCCGACACAACACCACAGGGCTTTGCTAGCCATTAGAGTTGAATCATGACCGGAAAACGTTTCAAAGTCCCAAAATTCTTGACCACGCCAAGAGGAATCTAGGTGCTGTCACGGTCTTGCCCCAAGAATCCGTCTCCCCCACAGTCCTTCGAGAAAGGCGAAGGGCCTGCTCCCGCGAGGCCTAACACGCAGTTAAGAGCACGTAATCGGAAGTCATTCACCGCGTCATTGATTGGAAACCAGGATCCGGTCATGATGTCGTCCATGCCGCGCATAGGTTAAGGGGTCCCTCGGGATAGTTTTTACGTTACTCCTACTCCCTAGTGTCCATTCCTGGATGCGAACCTCGGACGGGCGCTGGATCATGCGTCATTCAATGCCGTGTACTGGTAACCCCCGGATCAATGGGCCAGGGCGAAGAACGGGCCAGACAGCCAAGACATACAAGGTTTACACCGGAGCCCCCGCAGGCAGCGATTGCAAAAAGGCAGAAGATACGTCAACACCAGAACACTAGTGGACCACATAAGGCAGGCGCAGGGTACTTTGTCGACTTTCGGTGGGGTCATGTTCTGAGGAAGCGTCACAAGCCGTCGGTTTGTATATTCGATTACTGTCAGAAAGGGCCGCTTCCTGACATATGTGCCTTTAGAGAACAACCACCACCAGACGGTGGTAAGGAGGTCAGCACGGATCCTTCGATGACGGGTCCTGCTGACCGGACCTTGCAAAGAGAACTCCTTCGTCCTTTGAAGGCATTTCCGCCAAAGTGTCTGGACCTAGGCAGTTGGAGATGAGCGCTGGCATCATATACGTACCCGCTGTGCGGTCTCTAGCCTCTCACGTAGCTTGAATGCGGAGTTGAAGTGGATTGATTTCAAGTTCGTCGAGCCGGCTGCAATAGCCGGCCCTTCTGATAGATGCATACCCAGTTAGAAAGCTCGGAGTGATGCCCGGCGCGGGGTGGATCGAATGTCTACAGCCCATGCAGTACGAGAAACGATGAATAGGCGAGACTCAATTTGGCCGTTACGTGGACCAACGCACCCAAGCTAGAACTGCAGATAGTCCAGCGCGGGAGGTCCGCGCACGGCACAGGAGGTGCGAATTCGTAGTCCTGTTCAGCAATAATTTTGAACATAGCTACCATTCAAGTTGCACAGCGATTACAGAGCTAGAGAAGTCGATCCTGCCCGGCCCGGCGTTCTAAAGGCCCGTACCTCAATCAATACAGTACGGCATTATGCCTACAGATCAAGTAAGCATCATCAGCCTGAGCCCAAACCCGGGGAATCTCAATCTTAGAAGGTTGCGCGGCCCTGACTCTGTTCAGTGAGGGTCTCTGTGGAGATGTTGGGCTTGGGTGCGGAAGGCCAGCGGTCAGAGAAAAGAACGGGAAGTGCCCAAGGAGACTGTCTGTCCTGCATGAAGAATTGAAAGCAGCCAGAACGGGTCTGATCTCTTGGATCCGAGCGATGCAGATGCTGAGCCTCTCGGTAGCGTCACTGCATACCAATCCCCAAAGCAAGCCATTGCTTAGGACCGTCGTGAGACCGTAATAGAGGGTCTGAACACCTCTCGTGAAATTTTCTAGCTCAATTTCATATCCGCAGCACAATCGTGACACGATCATTAGGGGGTTGTTACTACAGTACGATGACCCGGGGTCCGCCAATCCGTATATAGATACAGTATGGACCTGTCAACGTGTTCTTAGCAGTACATATCGTTTCGTAGCGCTCTCCAGCACCGGGACAGGTATGTGCTAATGGTGTTTGCGTTAGGAGGAAAATTTATAGGTTATGAACGAATGAAAAACGTCGTAGAACCCTCATTTCCGTTGACGAAAGCAGCTAAGTTAGTATCGTCCGGCAGGCCAGAGTTACCGAAAGGTCCCCGGCCAGCGCCACACAGACGGAAGGCGCGTGTTCCTTGCTTATGATTTGTCAGCTGCGCTGCTCCAAGTCGCACCGCAAACCGCTACAAACCTTGACATCAACAAACAGATAGATCCGTTTCGCCGTGTTCATCCAGCTCCTTTACTATGGCTCTCGTTCCCCAAGGCGGACCATCAAACACTATGTCACGAGAGGGCTCACGTACAGCACTCGTCATTCAAGATACCGACCAACGCAACGCTTCAGTACAACCGGATCTTACCCTGGGACTAGCTTCTGAGGGAACTCTACGTCTCCGTGGTGGTCTGCGCGACCGCCCGCGTGTGGCATGGGGCGAGGATGTCGTGGACAATGAGGGCCTTGGCAGAAAGAAGTCGAAAAGTACGTATGCCGGATTTACACTCAAAGAAAATGATGCTGAGAGGCTTGGGGATTCGGTCCAGTTTGTTGTATCTACCATAAACCAAGAGAGTTCGACGAATCATCATCATCGGAATCATCGGGGTCCGAGTCCGACTCTGAGGACGGTGCTGCGAGACCAAGTGGCCAGTATCGCCACCGTCATCGATATCATATGAATAGCGAGGGTGAGGGTGACCAGCATGGGCATGGTGACACAGATAAACGACGGAGTGACAGGGGTGATCGAAATGCATATGAACGGTTGTCACCACTGCGGAAGGGAAAAGGGAAAGCGAGCTGACTCGAGTTACTGTACTTACGATACTGTTTCGTGGTGGAAAGCTTCGTTATTCATACCCACATGTATAAATGACACGTTTCTACTCAGTTTAGAAGATCCCGATCATGAGCTGTCAAAAGTCACTCGGAAATTTCCTGCTGTGGCATTCAACCTGTTGCCCTATTGCGGTTGAGGCGTAAGGGTCGAGACACATGCAGCGTGGCCTTCAATTGGCTATGCACCCGCATTCATTCAATATACTGCGCAGTTGAACATTTGAATCCCTTCACTGCCTTTTTTTTTTTTTTTTCCCGTCGAATTTTTTTTGCGTAGTCGAGTCAGAGTTATTATGTTAAAAATAAGTTGTTCAATGAGACGAGCCAACTCGTTGGCTTGTGCCGTATCTGCGTCACCCGTCCGGCGTCCTGACCCTCCGAATCACAATCACTGGATATATTACCAACAACTAGTGGTTTAGGGTCTCTCCATTCTATAGTGGTCCCACTTCCTAACCACTCTCATTGAGTCTCAGCGTACGGCCTGTCCACAACCCACACATGTCGTCCGCAGAAGAAGACATCAACGATGCTGAAACTAACGCTCCTCGCAGCGCAAAGAAGAGGAGAGTCCAGAGAGCTTGTGATGTATGTCGGCGAAAGAAGAGTAAGATCTTCCTCCCACTCGGCTAGCGGTTTTCAACTAATCTTCCTTCCAGTCCGATGTATGATTGCTCGTGTTTCTCCCGGCTTTCTTATCGTACCTGACGACTCTACATAGGCGATGGCAGCCAGATGCCGGGAAATAAGTGCTCCAACTGTTCTGCCTATAACTTTGAGTGCAAGTACGAGGAGGCGGCCAAGGTGCGCAGACCCAGCACAACATCTCTGCAGTGTACGTAAGGCCCTGACCCGCCATCTCAGAAACGAGGACCCCCGAAAGGGTGCGTGGGTTGTCCTGGCTTTGTTTATATGTTAAAACTTTCGTGTCAAGGTATGTGGAAAGTCTCGAGTCGCGGCTGGAAAAAATGGAGAATCTCCTACAACGAGTGCGTGGTCCAACGAAACTTCACTTCATCATGGGTCTCATGGCCCCTTTAGTTGTGTCCCGATGCCGACTTTACGCAAGAACTGGGAGCACCGATCGACCGGCAAACCTTCATTCGAGACTCCTTATCGCACTCCCTTCAGACTCAACCCGGTACCGCCTCACATCGATCTCCATCCCAGCTTTGCGGACCCGGCCTCACTTCTTTGGACGACTCGGGCGACCACGAGTTAGAACAAAGCGACGATGAATACGTCAACGTAAATTACCGGATACAGGCCCTCCAAGAAACATTCAGTGACCTCGCCGTCAGCTACCGCTTCTTCGGCAAATCCAGCGGT
Organism: Lactifluus subvellereus; assembly: GCA_022496195.1. NCBI lineage: Eukaryota > Fungi > Basidiomycota > Agaricomycetes > Russulales > Russulaceae > Lactifluus > Lactifluus subvellereus. The sequence goes on along the minus strand of WTXC01000059.1, from coordinate 21,950 downwards.
CTCAACCTCGTGCAAACCGCCCTCGACCTCAAATCCGAGTACAGTGGCACTGAATCAGAACAAATGAGCATGCGGATGGTCAATCGCCGTCCAGAGTTCTGGACCCAGCACGTTGTGCGTCTCTGCTGCTGATCACCCGCCCTTTGCCCAGCTCACCAGACTTGAAGTGGGAACGAGCTGCGTTCCGTTTCGAAGCGCCAAGTTACACCTTTCCAGCGCCTGACCTGATCGACCACCTCGTCGAACTTTTCTTCTTGCGCATCAACCTTTTCCTCCCACTGCTACACCGCCCGACGTTCGAGCGGCAGCTGCGCGACGGCCTGCACTTTCGCGAGCCGGCTTTCGGGAGCGTGCTGTTGTGCCTGTGCGCGTGCGCGGCGCGGTACTCGGATGATCCCCGCGTGTTGCTCGATGGCTCTACCTCTTGGCACTCGTCCGGCTGGAAGTGGTTTGGGCAAGTGCAGATGCTCCGTCGGACCCTCATGGGCCCCCCATTACTGTATGACGTACAGATGTATGCGGTGAGTCCTCGTTCTGGCCGCGTGCGTCGAGAGCTAGGGGGGCTGACGGCACCCACGCCGGATTCATAGCTTGCGTGCTTGTTCTTGCAGGGATGCTCGGCACCCCAATCATGTTGGACGATGATTGGTGTCGGCATCCGACTTGTTCAAGATACTGGAAGGCATCGCAAGAAGATGTATTGTAACATGGACTTGGTCGAAGCCGAGCAATGGCGTCGCGCGTTTTGGTTGGAACCCCAACGTTGTTCACCTTATGACAATCAGCTCATGACGTGTAAATCTCTTTATAGGGTCCTTGTTGTTCTGGACAGGCTGATGAGCGCGTCGTTTGGACGGCCGTGTGCGATCCACGAGGAAGAGTACGTTTTGGCTATCCCTACTCCAAGCTATCTCAAGTGAATTTACGATTGTATCTCAGCTTCGACGTTGATTTGCCTGCGGAAGTTGACGACGAATACTGGGAGAATGAACACGATCCAGAACAGGCATTCAAGCAACCGCCGGGCAAGCCGTCGTTGCTATCGTACTTCGTCTGTTCCATCAAACTCAATCAGATCTTGGCCGTCGCATTGAGGACCATTGTGCGCCTTGGCGTAATCTATTTTTGGCATACTAAGCGCTCACGGGCTCGTCGCAGTATACAATTAACAAGTCAAAAAGTTTCCTTGGGTTTGTAGGACCACAATGGGAGCAGCAAATTGTCGCAGAGCTCGACTCCGGACTTAACGAGTGGATTGACACCGTACCTGGACATCGTGCGTACTTATTGTTTGGGCGATCCAGCAGGAGGGGTAACCACCTCAAAACAGTTAAATGGGATACAACGGGCCAGAACTTTAGGGATCTCAGATGGTTCCTGCAGTCTGCAAGCTTGTACAGCCATTATTATCACCTCCAAATTCTCGTGCATCGGCCTTTTATACCGTCGCCGCGGAAGCCGTCTCCCTTGTCATTCCCATCGCTTGCGATTTGTACTAATGCGGCTCGCTCATGTGCACACGTGGTGGATCTCCAGCGTCGCCGAGCCCCACAGTATCCTTCCTCACATTTCCAGGCACGTACAGACCCGGTTTCCGTAACGGTCGAGACAGTGGCTGACTTGTCTTCTCACAGCTTCCTGCATTTACCGCCGCTATCGTCCTCTTGTTGAATATATGGGGTGCAAAGCGCTCTGGTAGTATTCCTGACCCTGCCAGGGAGATGGAAGATGTACACAAGTGTATGGCTGTCCTCCAAGTGGCTGAAGGACGGTGCGTGTGCGACATTTGACGCATATTGTTCCTCAGCTGATCCGCACCTATGCAGATGGCACGCTGCAGGACGTCTGAGGTGCGTCTGCCGTCTCGCGTTTGTGTCTACCATCTTTGACGGTGTTTCCTCAAAGGGACGTGCTCTGCGAGCTAGCATCCGTTGGCGAACTTCCGCTCCCTCAACCGAGTCCATCAACCTCCAAACGCGAGCGCGACTCGGACAGCCCCGTCTCGCTGCAATCTAGCACGGGCGCTAGCACAGGCAGTCGCACGGCACCACCGCAGCCACAACAACAATCACAGCGTGCGTCCGTCTCGCCAGGAACAAGCAGCCTCGGCGGCGGCAGTGGCACGCCGTTTATGGACCCGATGTACTCCCACTCGTCCGACACGTTCGCGCAGCAGGCCTCACCGGCAGACATCCTTCCCCACCCCCCACAAGCACAGAGCTTCGCGTACGCACCCCTGCCGACACACAGCGACGAGCTTGCGCGCGTACCGGGCCACGTGTTTCAGTCGGCTGTGGAGACGTGGCTTGCGCCGGCCCACGGTCACCGCCAACAACATCAGCACCAGCACGCTGCGGCGCAGATATATGCGCCACCGGGCGCGGGCCATCAGCCGACATCATACGGGACGCCGCCGGGCGCGGGAACGTACGCCACGTTCGTCGGGGCGCCGGCTCCGCCGCTGGGAGTCCAAGGGCAAGATGGGAACCTGGACATATGGCATACGGTGCCGTCTGGCTACGAGTGCGTACTCTTTCCGTTCTCCCCAGGCGCTGGGACCCATGTGGAGGACTGGCTGATTGGGGGACTGGATCGAATTGGTTGATTGATAGGCCCGAGGACTGGAATACGTACTTCTCGAGCGTGTCTGGGCTCACGCACTCGCACTCAACGCACTCTCATTCGACGCATTCCCCCGAGGCGGCGAAGGCGGTAGGCAGGTCGGGCCAGGGGCCAGTGCACTAAGCCACCGAGTGCGGTACGCTACCCTTTACTACATACCTTGCTTTGCTTCGATCTTCTTTCTTTCCTTTTTTTTCAACTATAATACTTTTTCTGCCGAATTTCTGAGCCATCGAGAAATGGCTGCCCTGCCACAGCTAGATGGCGGGTCACGCTACACGACGCCAAGGCGTTGGGTTGTACGATAAGATCGATTTATTTATTTATTTTGGACATGTCTAGCGGCGTGTTTGCGATCGCTGCTCGTAATCGGTAGGCCCTGCTGCCGATCTGTCGACCTAACCGTGTACACTACAGTACCTGAATACTGATGTAGACACTTGCCATCCTTGCTATCCCAGTTCACTGACTCACTGACCACTGGATGCTCCCGTTGGTTGACATGTGATACGAGAGGACCACGTACGGCTGAAACACGGGACTCCCGAGTCGCCATACAGTAGAGCGGAAATAGTTTTCCGAAATATCGATCAATCATTAATGCGATGCTCCAAGTGTCTACCTGTGGTCCCTTGTGATTGAAACAATGGGGCTTGATGGCGAGAAGTTGGAGGCGCAAGGCGCATGGTAATATGCAAGCGTGGACAGTTCGTCACCCGTAGTTTGGCGAGTTGTTGTAATTTAGATTGGCCTAGCTCTAGTTCTCTTGGCATTGGCAAATCGTGGGCACACACATGGTCAGATGGTGTGCCGCGACGTCCCTGGGCGCCCCGCTCCGACAAGGCCGACCAATGGCTGACCTGCCTTCGGCTGAGCGGCTAGGAAACGCTGCCGGAATCCGGAACGAGCACCGACCTGACGAGAGGGACCAGGGACCAATCGGCCTTTTTCACAAAGAAGGAAATCATGTGGATTTTGGTGTCAGTCTTTACATATGGCAGTTACAGTACGTTTGGACTTTCGGGATTGTGTCGGATTCAAGCTTCATGGGGGTTTTTTTTTTCTTCTTCAGGGTGTGAGAAGATAACTTTATGAAGCAAAAGATCCAACACCTTTTTTTTTTTCGTAGTGCAAAACTGCAAAAACTGACTGTGCCACCCAGTGTTTAAGGTAGGAGGATCAACCGAAGATAATTTCCGGACTTATTTCCTTTTGCATGCTTCTGTGTGTTTTGCCCCGAGGTGTGGTTTCAGGAGTTCGCAAGTGAAAGTGCGGGGAACCTTCATCCAGACCAGACAACTGTGATCAGCTTGCGCCCAGCATGTGGGTTCCCATGGAGAGTCAGACAGATGGGGGAACAACCAATCAAGATTTCACCGCCTCACGTTGTTTCCTCTCCCCCGTGGGCGCCGTCTGTGGCGGTGGCTATCAAGTTCAGGTCTAGGAATGGGAAAGAGAACATAGCATTTGGTAAAAGCATGACGCATTATGTACAGTCCTCTTCTTTATTGAAGTGACTGGGTCGTATTGTCATAGAAGTCAAACCCGAAATAAGTCCTTTGAATACACGAGCGCAAGAATATAACGAACGCATGGGATATCTATGTATACTGTATATGTGTGCGGGTATGCGCGCACCGGCCCGAGGCTGATGTTGCCCCTTACAACGCCGCTGCGGCCCCAGCGAGCAGTGCGAATGCCATCAAAACAGCCGATAGCAGTGCTGTAGGTGTAGGGCGCCAGGCGTTTACGCCGTTGACCTGCGCAAAGGTGGTCGCGAATTGTGCGGTCGGGTTCGGTCCGCCACTGATGGTCACAGTCGGTTTGGATGCTAAGCGGGCGGTAGAATTACCCGAGCCAGAGTTGGTGATGGAGAACACTTGAGAGTTGGCGTACAAGCCGCCATGGGTACTGTTGAGAAGGAGGAGGAAGTAGTCGTTGCCTGCGGGCACCCCATTTAGGGCAATGTTGATTCCACCAATCGATGAGGATACTGAAGGGACCAGCGGAGGAGACACGTCAATCGTTTGGAAAATAAATGAGGGGATTGAAACGCACTATCGCGAGCGACGAAAATTAGTCCTTCCGTGCTCATTCTTGTGAGTTCAAGGTCGAATTGTGCGATTCCGTCAAGGAGTCCTTTCGTCCATGTTATAGGGTACGTTTGTCCGTTCACCCACTCGACACCTTTGGTTGGAGATGTCACGAGGAAATCTGAGCAAAGGAAAATGAAGGGGTCATAAGATGATGACGACGTGAAGGGCTACGTACAACCATGGGCAGCCAGGGGAAGGAGAGTGGCAGCGAGGATGAGAGGTAAATAGGAAGGGTACCTTGGAAAAAACATGAGGAAAGTCCGCGGGGTAAGGTTGAACCTTGAAGAATAAGATGCAGGACGATGAGATGATGGGATATAAAAAGGTAAGTTAGCTTTTAGAGGGGCCGCCTATTTAGTCGTAAGTTAGCCGGCGTCATCCGAGGCCGGCCGAATATCTGTGGCGAGAACGTACACTAGACTCGGCCTCAACCGAGACCGGCCGGATATGATATTAGTGCCGGTGATAAGTAAGTAAGTAAGTTAAGGTACACTATGCTGATTACTCTTGTCTTGATCATCAACATGTCTCACTCTTCAGACGACGAAACCCTTCAAACCTTTCCATCCCCCCTACAATCATCTGCTAACAAGAAACGTCGCATTCAAAGTCAAAGAGCATGCGACCGCTGCAGGCAGAAAAAGAGTCTGTCTTTTCTTAGTCATCCCTATTCATTCACCCATCTCTTTTCTCCCAGTTCGTTGTATGTCTTGTCCTTCTTTCCTCTGTTAGCCTTCTTGACGTTCTTCAGGCGATGGGACACCGTCACGGTCAAAGTGCTCACATTGTTTATCGTCGGGCAGCGATTGTATCTTCACTGAATCTACAAAGGTGCGCTTCCCTCGCCTATCCCCGGCTTCTTTTAATTGACCACGTTACCCCAAAAGGCACGGGGTCCTCCAAAACGGTAATTCTCCTTGAGTCTACCTCTACTCGTTCCGGGATCTCACCACGGATAGTTATGTTGATAGCCTCGAAACACGCCTAGAGAAGATGGAGGGAATGTTATCACGCGTATGTCACTCGCTTTCGCACTCTCCCGCTTCTTATCGCTTTCGGTTCAGTTATACCCAGACGGCGACTTCTCTCAAGAGATGGAGCTTGATGGTTGGGCGCGTAGTTTTCAACCCGAGTCAACAGAAGATCGATCACTTTCCCAGCAGAATACTAGTTCTTCCAAGGGTAGTTCACCCTTACGCTCTTCCCTACCCGTTTCGAAGACACCTGGGAGCGATAGCGATGATTCGACTTGTGATAGTGACGCAGATCCTACCCTCCTACAAGATCTCCATGATCATATCAAAAGGCTTTCTCTCCGACCCACCCCCCGAAGGTACTTTGGCGAATCTAGTGGTATATCTCTTCTTCGTACCGCCATGACCGCCAAGTCCAAGGCCTCCAGTGGGGAGTCGCCAGCCGTCCACCCCGAAAAGCGTTCCGTACACCGAGACGAGTTCTGGCGTCTTCATCCCGTAAGCCTCCCCATTTTAGATTTTCTCTTTTCGATCGCCTTACATGTCTCCTTCCCTTAGTGGGAAAATGACCGTGTGCAGTATACCAAGCGCCACTATGACTTCCCTGAGCCAGATCTTCTTACCAACCTTATCGCGATATACTTCAAAATTCTGGCGCCCATGATACCTCTACTCCATCGACCAACATTCATGAGCGCTTTTGATGATGGCTTGCATTTACGAAATGACAAATTTGGCGCACTTGTGTTACTTGTGTGTGCAACCGCATCGCGGTATTCCCAGGATCCCAGAACTCTTCTCGAGGGCGGCCACTTGCATTCGGCTGGTTGGAAGTGGTTTAGGCAAGTCGAACCGTTCTCGATTACCGTCTTGGCTGCCCCTGAGCTCTATGACCTGCAAATTGCCGCTGTGAGTGTACCCCATCATTTCAGTTCGGCATACGACCCCGGGTTGACAGAGATAACGTCATAGCTTGCCGTGATGTTTGTCCAGGGTACACTACCGCCCCACGAAGCCTGGATAATGGTCGGCGTTGGTCTACGATTAGCTCAGGATGTCGGCGCTCACAGGCGACAACTACACCATGGTCCTCCAACGGTCGAGGACGAGCTCTGGAAGCGTGCATTTTGGTACGCATCACCGTTGCAATTAGCATATGCCTTTCGTCTCGAGCTCCATTGCTATAGGGTGTTGCTTATGTACGATATCTGGTCAAGCTCGTACCTCGGTCGGCCTTGTGCGATTTCAGAAGAAAAGTAGGCTTTTTTTTTTTGGTTCTCAACCCCGAGGTGGACGTCCTGCTGATTCGGCCTAATCTTGAGCTATGATGTCGAACTTCCGATCGAGTGTGACGACGAGTACTGGGAAAACCCCGATCCGACCCTCGCATTCAAGCAACGTCCAGGGAAGCCGAGTCATGTGGCATACTTTAATCACCTTATCAAGATCAATATTTTACATTCTCACGCTTTACGCACCATTGTCAGTACTAGTACTTTGCGATTCTCGACTGACTTGATCTATGGTACTTATCAGAGGTTGTCGACAGTACTCGATCAACAAGTCTAGGTCTACAAAGGGCCCGCGTGAAAAAGGCTGGCAAGAGCACACTGTGGCATCGCTCGACTCGGCTCTCAATAGCTGGTTCGATTCTATCCCTGATCACCGTGTGTCCACCCTCCAGTGGTACAGTAACCCTATCCGTTGTTGACAATGCGTCATTTTGTAGTGCGCTGGGATCCTCAACGGGAGAACCAAACCTTCTTCGTTCAGTCCGCGTCTTTGCGCATTGCCTTTTACTTTATCCAGATCACAATCCATCGGCCATTCATTCCCTCATTTCATAAAGAGAGTTCCCTGTCTTTCCCCGCACTCGCGATCTGCGCAAGCGCTGCTCGTGCCTGTAGTCATGTTGCCGACGCCCTTAGGAAGAGGTACCCGATCTTATCTGCGCCGAATATTCAGGTCGGTTAATCCCACTTGCGCACTTCCTTACGCTAACGCGGTGTCACTCGTATAGTTTCCCACATTTGTTTCGGGTGTCATTCTGCTTTTAAGCTTGTGGGGTGCGAAGAGATCAGGCACATCGCCTGACCCGGCGAGGGACATACAGGATGTTCGTAACTGTGTGAAGCTGTTGGAGTTGGCAGAGTCTCGGTGGTCTGTTGCTGGGCGACTCCGGTGCGATCTTCCCACTGTGGTGCAGACAAGGATACTAACTACATCGCCACAGTGACTTGATCACCGACTTGAGCGCTGCTGGCGACCTCACCATACCTGCGGCGAGCCCGCCTTCGAACAAGCGCGAACGTGAAGACTCGGACGATGAGTGCCAACAAAGACCCTCGATATCACAGCCCAAGTGCAACAACCCCAGCGCCTGATGTCGTTGGCCTCTACGCCTTACCAGCCTGTATCAACGGCACAGGACGATTCCTCCTCTCGCCACACATCTATACACCTGGGTGCGGAATTTGTCTCGCATCCTGTAGCCACGCCTGTATCTGCACTCGTGCCTTCTGGGGTCTTACAATCGGAAAGCACGCCGGGCACCTTTGGCCCTTCCGTCCACTCCGTACCCTCCAACAACGTAGCCCCCATGCTCCTTCCTCGCCCGTATAGCGGAAGCTACCGGCCACTTGGCGGGTCGAGCGGGCTGGGTCGCGCTGTCCCGGCAATTGAACTACCTACCTCGGCGCCTGCGCCTGCAACTGCAACTTTCGGGTCTACGGCCTCGTTGTCTGGCACGGCAGCTTTCGCCGCACCGCCAACGATGCACGGCAATGGCCAACGGACGCTAACTTTGACATCGGGACCCGGAGGAGCACTGTCACCTGGGATGGGCATGGTGCTCAAGAACAGTGGAATGTACGACCTCACAGCATCGGCCACCACGCCGGTATCGGCGTCGGCGTCCAGCAGCTCGGGCTCGCCGCAGACCGGTTTCCGGCCTAGTGCTGACTTCGGTGCCGGCGACGCCACCGAGGTATTTGACACGACCGGGATGGAGATGGAGTTTGGTGGGTACGGCGTGCCCCCGGCGGACAAAGAAGCGATGCTGCGGCATTTTGCTCCCGTATTGCTGCAAGACGGGCAGATTGGTGTCGATCGGGACACGGTGATGATGTGGTCGACGATGCCGTCCACCTACGAGTGCGTTCTCTCTCCTTTTATCCTTTTCCGAACGGGCTGATGGAGGGGCATGGAAGGACCCAAGACTGGGAAACGTACATGTCGAGCATCATGGGCATGGCAAACACGAATACTATCGATCCTGGCGTCGGCATAAATGTCGGAGGACTCTGATGGGATATTTGGGGATGTTCTAGGTCGATCGATGTCGGGTGGTTTTTTGGTTCATATATATATATATACTGTATATCTGGTTGGTCCTCGGTTTGCCTCTTTCTCACTCTTTCTTAATGCAACATCACCGACCCTCCTCTTAATTCGGCGTCCCTTTTTACTACGAGATTAGCTCTTGTACCATACAATGTACGATATTCCTGTACTTAATTTCATTTCCTTGTAGTCATGAATTACGTTGTTACGCCGCGTCTTCTAGATCCGTATCTTGTCGTTTTTCATAGGACAGGCCAGAGTCCGTCACTCGGCTTTTCCAAAACATCTCCTATTCGAACATCCAAAAGAATGATGGTACTGTTCTACGTATAGTATGAGGAGCCGCTACTCCCGCTGGTTTACTCGAGAACGAATGGACGATGTTACTCTCCGCGTACTGGACGCAAGGAACAGAACTTCAAGGCTATCATATCGTACATGCAATGCTGCCGCGCACACTCTCAGGCCGCACTCTCAGGCATCGGCCGCCACTGGTACAACGCCACTCAGCAAAAATACATCGTCTTCGCCATACGCTCGTGCGTCTGGCGGAATCCCCTCTCATATTCATTCGCGCTCGTCGTCCCCCCCGTATCGGTAGTTTCTGTCGCAATCTCTGACCCGAACATCGTCCGGCTCTGTTGCGGTTCGTAGTGGTTTTTCGCGCGCGTGCACACATTGTGTGCGTCTGGTGGATGGCGTCAGCATTATTGGGTGTTCATCAGGAAGGAAGGGGGGTTGGTTGGGGGGGAAGAGGGAAGAAGGTATTTACTTACAGTAGACGGGGGCCGGGACAGAGACGGAGCGCGTGCAGCGCGCGTAGACGTGGCAAAGCGCGAAAGAGAGTGATTGGAGGCCGTCGGCCCTGCAGCGAGCGCCACGGAGAGGGGAGGCACGCGTCAGCGTCTGCGCGGGAGTCATGTTCAGACGCAACGAGATGAGGGACGTACGTAAACTTGTTCTCGTCGAAGAGGACGTTGTAGTGCGCGGGCTTGCTCGTGCCGAGTATCCCGTTGTGGCTCAGGAGGTAATAATCGAACTCGACCGGGCTGGTGATCTTCGTGTCGACGACCATGCCTGCGGGGCAGTTCCCACTCCTGTCAATCAGGCCCGCGGTGGAGTTACCGCCCTGGTCGGCGTTGGCCTGGCGGGGGAAGAAGACGACTTTGTGTTTTTTGCCGACGACGACGAGCGTGATCGTTGGGTCGAAGTCCAGTTTTGCGCATGCACCTGTAGTCAGAGTAGGAGATCAGAAATGTAAAGAAGCAGGAAGAGGGAACGCACTTCGAATGGCCTTGAGCTCTTCCGTGATAATCGTCTTGAATTCACCTTCAGAGACGCCATCTGGGGGGGGGCATCCGTTTGGCACACTGAAGCTAGACAACAACCGATCCACATACCCCGATAGAATAGAATACGCTTGGGAAGCTTGCCCATCTCTCCCTGAATTTCTCAAAAACATGCTGACGCTCTCTCAAATCCCATTTTCCTGGCCTAGGCATCACGTGAACACGCACCACGCACATACCCTCCAGGTCCTCGATAACTTCCCGCAAGGTCTTCTGCACACTCATCCTTGAGACATATTTGGCTGCATGCTATCGATACTCCCAACGAGGGAAGTAAACGATGGTCGGTCTCGGGACCCCGGGGGGGATGTGTAATGTCCGCACCTGGCAACCAGAGTATGGGTAAGCGTAATCGTACGTCATCTGACGAGATCTACCCATAACCATCATTGGGTTGGCCGGATCGGTGAGGAACGAGACATCTTGCGGTTCGGGCACAACGTTGATCCCACCGAGCTTCATGTTGATTCTGACACAGATATCAGGTCAACGGTATGAATAGTCATTTCAATGTGCCTACTTGAGCGTGATGTTTGCAAAATACTGTGCTTTTGCACGCAGGCATTTTGAAGACTTCATGCACTGCGTTGCGATACCATCCTGCGCGTAAAGCTCAGTGTACAGAAAAACGCGATGGGCGAATGTCAATTACCGAGACATCACCGAAGCTGGTACACAGGGAGCATAAGCGTTAAAATCAGTCGCGATTGATAATAGAATATTACTGTTTGACGGCCGTGTAGATATCATTGCCGCCATCTGGCAGGACGACGACAATAAGCGTCGGCAGGCTCTTTGAAAACCGTTGGCACTCCTCACAGGCAGCGCGGAGTTGCTGTATTAAAGGTCAGGAATCTACTAGGAAAGTCATAAGCAATAAGACTACAGACGCGACCTATGTTGGCTTGGCCGGATTCCCATCTCATAACTGCTGGCTGATGGTTGATGGATATTCCTATCAGGCTTCAGTACGACTAGTCGCATTTTGATTTATTTGGGTGGTCGTACCAACAGCTTCACAGCCTTTGACCAGATTGGCAACCATCTCGTTGGCAACTTCCCGCCTGCAGCGCCCCTGGCGCTCGTAGATCAGGACCACCCAATTGTCGATCGTGGCGGGTTTATACATGAGCTTGTCAATCCTTGAATAATGCGCGTTGATATGTGCTATGAGACTAGTCACAACGAGACAACCTACAAATTCCATGTACTGTTCCCCGTTTTCTGGACACAAGCACATAGGATCATTCCATCATGAGAGAAGGAGAAGCACGTACTAGTACAACATTAGGCTGTTTTGATTCCGGGTTATATTTCAGTCTCGGTGCTTTGATGACTCGGGCATCGATATCCAAGAGTTCATCATCGTCGATGGTCATGCCGAATTGGCGAATATATTCTGATTGCCCATATTCCAGTACCTGGCGAGATATCATCAATAGGAAGGCCGATGCTCCAGCACGGAACATACACTCAAGCCATCGCGAATACTCCTATGGCGTTCGCGGGGATGCATCGACGAGAAGCCAAGTATAGATTTAATTGCGTCCGGGGTCATCTGTTTGCGAATTATCTGCCCCGGCGGAACATCGCAAAGCTCCAACGGGATTAATGCGCCCGTCGAGAGCTAGAGGATGCTAAGTCAGCGCGGGTGAATTTAAGAAAAGGGTACACCTACCTCCACGCATATCACATCCGGGAATCGAAGTGGTCGGTTCAACCGCTCTTGGAAATACTGAGCAACCGTAATAGATTGACCATCTGCAACTTCAAATGATAGGTCTCGAGCACTCTCTCTGCTCAATTTCTTGACAAGACGCTGTCTTCCTGGGTTGTGTTCATTGTGCGGCGTCGTTACCTTGAGTCCTGAAACGAACTGTTGAAGGCGCATTCGCTCGCGCTCGGGGAACCCGCGGCGTGGAGCGAGGGCGTTAGGTTCCCCAGCCATTCTGAGAAACTCGAGGGCCAAGTTGATCAGAGTTCCAGGTTTATACATGGGCCCAGTCGAAATGTCGATATTAACCAACATCCGATCGATCGCAGGCCGCACGGACTGAAAATAGCCGCGCCACAAAACAATTCCCCCACCTATATCCCTTGTTTCTCGGTCGGTGAAGAATGAGCGCCCTCTAAAAGGGTATCTCTGGCTGGGCCCCATACGGATGACTACATTCAATGCCTGACCAGAAGAATGGATGATGGCGCAGCTCGAAAAAAGTAGATTTGCCCTTACCATTATGGCCGTCAGAACCATATCGTCATGATTTTGTTCGCCTCTCACGAAGCGCTTGAGAAGCCTGAGAACAAATTAAGTATTAATTAGTCCAGTAGGATGGGAAGCACATCATACTCAGGGTTGATTGAAGCGACGTGGGTCAGGCGAACCTTGAACTCCTCCGGTCCACGGCTACGCTCCCCAGTCGATGAAGGGGTACCCATAGGTACAACATACTGTAAACGGGGGAACATATTGAGCTGGAGAATCAGTGACTAGGGAAGACTTACCTCGCGGGCACCGGATTCAAATTCGAGATCGAACGATGTGAACAGGTTCTTACGCCCATCGTACGCCCCAGGCTGTGCAGAGAGGCGGCCTTCAACCTGGGTTTGCAAAGCATCAATAATTTGATAGTTTCGCGCCATTGGACGCTCCTTCTCAGGTAGGATGACTACGATAGATAGTTGTCAGCCCTCTACGGGTTAAGCGGCTACATATACTCACCGACTACAAAATGATGGCGCACAGAAAGGATCTGTCAATCACATGCATTCGGGGGAGGAAGGCAAATAGTACGTGCCATCGTAATGGTGTATTGTTCCCTGGTCGAGCTTGGCCTCGACGTGATTACTATAGACCTTAATCCACCGTTCAGCGGCGTTTCCGTATCCAGGGCGCCTGACACCGACAGCCTGAATGTGCGCAGGAGGCAGAGGAGGGGGAGGGGGGGGAGGAGAGGGGGAATCCCCGCGACCGCGCCCGCGGTTGCTGCTACCACGACCACGACCGCGACCACGACCACGACTATCCTCACGGTCCCCGCGACTGCCGCGCTCACCACCGCGGCCACCACGCTCACCACCACGACCACCACGCTCACCGCCTCGGCCACCACGGTTACCGCCTCGGTCACCACGCTCGCCGCCGCGACCACCACGATGCTCGCCACGCCTACCACCACGCTGGCCACCATGGCCACGACCACGGTCACCGTCATGGCCACCACCGCGACCAGCACCACGGCCGCCACGACCACGACCAGCTTCGGGGGGAGCAGCTCGAGGAGGCATTATTTGACTGGGGGAGGGTCAAGGAACACAGTTCGAGGGAACTTGCAGGGGGAGAAGGAGGCGCCGCACACACCCATGCGAGCTGAACGCAGGTTTTATGCGCCCAGGGCCAGACCGTGGCCAGGGCCGCCTGACCACCACTCGAGCAAAGACAGTTCGGTTTATTACTCATGTTCTAGACTTGCCTTGATTAGGCCCCCTTCCACGCAGCATCATGAGACTAGGATATAGAACACCACTGCGGAGACCGTTATGGGAGTGTCCTAGGTTGCGATGCTTCGCACTTTCGCAGGAAACCCCGTTGACAGGCGCACTTTGCGACACTAACATGTTAACAGTAGGTGACTGCGCATTGGTGACGCACGATGGCATCAGATTCTGTAGTCCCTTTGCTGGACATGTGAACAGTGTTGTGCGCCTACTACTTTGAAGGTTTTCCGCAGCAGCGGCAGCAGAAGACAGTGCAATCTATCATTTTGTCCAGTCGAGATTGCTGTATTATCGGCTTTGGACCGGAATCCGTACCTTTCAGCGAGAGATTTATATGGCATCGTCACCGCCCGCCTGTGCGATCGCAGGACTCTAGAAACTTTTACTAGGATGAGAGGTCTTGACATGAACGTTTCCGCAGCCAGGGGATGTTATCCATGAAAGTTGCCGCCCTTCTTCTCTAACATTAATTCGGATGGGCGCAGAGAAGAATTGTGCTGCGGATATAATTCCAGAACGATTCGACCACTGGAGTGGTTGTCGGAGTCAGCGTCGCATCAGCCGCATCAGCCGTAATTTACCCGATAAAGTCCGGGGTGACGGCGTGAGAACAGAATACTAAAAGCGAACTACTGGGATGGTCACGGTCGAGCCAGTCCCCGAAAATTCCGTGTCGTAGGTCTCTTTCTTCACTGGCTTTTCCTATCCTAGACAAATCCCTCAATGGTACCGAGGGTGAGTGCCCGGTTCACAGGAGTATCACCGTGCTGGAGCGCCCGGCGGGCCCAATGGCGGACTGTCGTCGTGACCCACGAGAGAAAACACGCTCCCGCACATACATCCCGAATCTTCCAGGAATCCGCCCGGCGTCATGATATGGGACGGCTTCAACATTTGATCCCTCACTTTCTTGGGGCTCGAGACAGCGAAAGACACCCCAGGGCCTGTGGTTGTGAAATGTACGTGCAATGGGCACGCTAGTCGCACGACACGTCGTGATTCGAGAGGCCTACTCATCACGCATATTTGATCATGCTCTTCTCGAGTGCGATGGCGCGCGGATTGCGATAACACCTCCGGATATAATACTGATGACCAGAATAGGAATCACCCGACCGTCACAGGGAATTCCTTACGAAAGGATTGCTCGACGTCGTGTTCACACACCCTGCTAGGTGGGATGCGTAAGGCCGTGGTCAATTTCTCAGTTGTGTTAGTCGCTGTCTCGGACTCAGACATGGAGAGACTGGGCCTTCCGTACACGCTAAAGCGGGTTTTCTGTCTCGAGCGCCAATGGTCAAAATCTGAGACAACAGATGCGTGTTATAGTCGAAACGTGGAAGTATCGTCGACAGCCGAGCGAGGAGCAAATAAGCAGACGCCTACTAAGTACTCTGAAGAGATGGCCAATGAACAGGGTTCGTTGTCCGTTGGGGTCATCCAACCAGACTTGGGTAGACTACAATAGGTGTCTGCTTATCTACTCCTACTCACCGTGGTAGATAGTATGCATGGACGTACAAAAAGTAAAAAAGAATAACCAATACACAAATACGTCACCGCGGCCTCCTTGAGGCCCCAGATAATATGCAGTATATGCATAAACTTGTTCTCGTCGATGAGAACGTTCGGTCAGCGGACTGGAGTGGCTCCAGATATGATTGTTGGATGTTGTAGGGTTGACAACATCGCTATTGACGACTGTGCTATGGAGGTGACCTTGCGTGCCGGCTGGGTAAGGCATATGAAGGCTTCAGACAGGACTTTAAGCCGTTGCAGATACTCTCTAAGCGTCTACGAGGGCGCTTCCGGTTTGCGGGGTCGGGTGTGGAGCTGGTCTTGCCTTGCGCTACTCCGAGGGTATTAAGGCACCGCTCGGGAGCTGCAGGGTACTGAATCAGTGTGGGAGGGCGTAAGTGAAAAGAGGCACAGACCTCCGTGCATATCACATCCGGGAATCAAAGTGGTCGGTTAATCAGCTCAGCCCCTTCCGATGGGGCTCTCTACCTGGGTCGTGCTAACTGCATGGTGTCGCGACTTTGATACATGAATTTGGGTGTGGGGGCGCAAGCCCTCGCGGGTTGGGAGGCCCGCGGCCATGGTGTGGGGGCACGTAAGGTAGTTGGGTATTCCGGGGTCTCGGGGTCGTCTTCTAGGATGTACGTAGCACCAGCTGATATGTCGACATTGATAAGCATGCGACCGATAGCAGGTCGCACCGGTCGGACATACGGTGCTTCGAACAGTATAACTTCGGCATTGACATTTTTGGTGTTGGTCGGGGAAGAGCGGAGAGTTTGAGGGGGAGGGGAGAGAGACGCGAGATTGGGAGGACGTGATTGGCGAGGAATCCCCGTGCCTGTCCAAAAGACGTGAATGGAAGTGGAGCAAACAAAGGACCACACATACTGCGATTTTGCATGATGACACATTCTCGAACTGGGCACGGTTGGCCAGTGAACTCGAAGTACCGTGGCATGGTGGCATAGTGGTTGCATGATATGGTCGATGGGTCAGCAGTCACCTTTGTGAACGAGGCCATGGCCATCTAACCAGAGTAGAACGCCGATGCAAGCCCGCGGACAGCTGAGCTGATTCAGGAGACGACACTGGTAGCTTGCCTCGGTAGGTACTACTCCAGTTTGACGATAACGTCAACAGGAAAGGGTGCGTGCACAGACACGAACACCGCTTTCTCAATTGAGATACCAGGAGAAGCTTTGACAACGCGATGGGGTAAGGGATGAGCACGGAGAGCAAAGGAGGGCATGGGCCGGGCCCTTTTGTATCTGATGGCTGGTACAGCTGGCGGTCAGTTACCCCCGGGCCCCTTCTCCCACCAATGGTGACTCACTTGGACTGCACTTCTCATGTCACATTCTTCTGTGGTCCACGGGTGCGCATCGTGCACCTTTCGAACTCTGATTGTTATCCGCAGCTGGCTGCGCATGTGTATTCATCATGTCTAGTCATTGGCATCAAGCAGTGGCGCGGTCGTTCCTCACTTTCGGGGCCGAACGTCGCCACGACCTTTCTCATGGGTCTTTCGGTCAAGAAGTTGCGTAAAATTTGAATCCTCATCTGCCCAAAGTTCAATGGGAGGTACTACCGTGGAACTACATCATCATCATTTGACGTTACTAAATAGGGCCATGTTCTGGACATTCGACACACCAATAACAAATAGAGGCACCTCCGCGGAACGTGGAAGCTCCATTCTTCGTTATCAATAATCGATCCGCAGTCATGCTCCCAGGACACAGCTTCTAGGCTGGCTCAGGGTTCGATGGTGAGGGAAAACTGAGCCGAAATCTGACCGAACCAGACTTCGACCTGTACCTCCTATCCCATGTATCATGTACATATCCTGTTCTGGGTTAGAAGCAAGGCCGTATTCGTGCCGTGCAAAAGCACTGCGGGTTTGGTCAACATTTCGTGTGAAGGAACAACGTACAGTCTGGTCGGCGGCATTACACAGGCTTAGTATTTTCGGTCATCCCTGGGTATAATCGGGATAGAATGTTCGGAGGGCATCTTGAAATGGCTGAGTCGCGGCTAAGGAAACTCTTGCTGTTCTCCTCTATTTTCGAACAATTCACTTGCTAATGGAACCTCCGAGTCGGGGTGAACCGTCGTCGGAACGAGGGTAGCTGATTTTTCACGGGGGGTTCTGAAGAGCGTGAAAGTGAGAGAGCTTGCTGGGAGAAGAAGTTAGCCCTAGGTCGGTGAGAGACGCTGACCAGATAGAAGAGCTGGTTGGCAAAGTGGGTGCATCGCTATTCGTGCCCTACGCCCGGAGGAGGATGCTGTTCCTGAAGACGCCCAAGGGAGGTGGCCCAGTGTAACCCGCTCATCATTACCAGTGCGGGACTCCTATTCGATCTCTCGTTGAGGTCCTGAGGGTACTGGAGTGTTGCCAGCATGTCGTCCACGTTCCTCAGCTACTGGGCGCAGCGTGCCAATAACCATCTTGATGCTGTCCAGAGGTTGTCAGTTAAGTCGCCAACATTCACGGGTGTTTCCCGTTGCTCCTGTGTGGCATCCGCAACAAGGTCTCGCCTCGAGATTTCAAGCGTGAACGCCGGTAAACCATGTTGAACGGCGAGAACGAATGGCGCAGAGGTGTGGTTCCCGTGAGGCTCAGATAACCCAAGAAATATTCCACCATACGGAGGAAGCCGAAGAGCACTCTACGCTGAGCGCGGACCTCAATCAATATTTGATCCCAACGTGTGGCACCACAAGTCGTCTATGTATGTCAGAAAGCTCTTGATATCCTCGAGAAAATGCACAAGATTCCGTAGAGGACAACTGTCGCTGGGATAGGCAGGACGCTCATCAGTATTGAATCACTTAGTAAGAAAACGTGAACAGGATCCTCCGATAAATGGGACGCCAGGCAGTTAAAATGCGTCCATTGTACGGGTAGGTCGAGATGTCATGAGAGCTCCTATCACAGCAGCGACGCATCGGATAGATAGCTCAACATCGGCATCGTCTGTCTCCCACAAATCTTCAATATGACTCACAGATCAGGTAAAGTCAAGCGTAGCAAGATCTCCAAGCACCAGTACGTCCTGGTGGCGCAGGGCGCTAGTACATCGTGAATCGCGCCCGGGATATAATACAACACCCTAAGCGTTGTGTTCTACGCCGTCGGACGGACTCTGTAAGATCGCTGGTGATCGCTCGCTGAGCCAGCCACATTATGTTCCACAGAAGCTGCGCGTAGAAGCTTGCCGGACCAGGAAGGGCCGCGAATACTGCATAGGCAGCCCGGGTATGGCGGGGCAGGTCGAAGTGATGCAGGGCCGTAGACTTGCTCAAACCAGGCACCCGGGTAGTGGGTTCTTCCAATTCATGGTCCTCGTCAGGAAGACTGGGCATCTGGCCAATGGGTTGACCTGTAAATGTCCAGCGAGGCACGTTTCGCTGAGCTCGCAAGTGTCAATATCATTCCTTCCGACAAGGACTTTGCCTCGCCGGTTTGCAGGTCCCAGGATGACTCAATGACACCCTCGTTAATCATACCCCATCTGTCGTATAAAATTTGCCTCATGGTGGAAACTGAGAAGAGGGAGAGGGGAATTACTTGGGGAGGGCAGATAAAGGCGTTTGATACAGGCAATCATGGAAGATGAGTACTCCCAGTGAAAAATCGCAATGACCAGATCGGACTAAATAAGAGTAAATAGAACCATTCTGACTGTATCTGACTTTCTCGGCTACCGACTGCAGAGTCCTCCAGCAATCTGACCAAATCTGATTGTAAATGACAATGCTTGTTTATAGTCGAGATTGCCTTGTGTACAGCAGCATGTCAACAAAATTGCTTATACTTGGCGCTACATTACTGAGATGCGGTACGGCTGGCACCTTTACTGAATTGCGATAGGCGCCGGCACAATTTCTAAACTAGACGCAATATTATCTTGACTGGTGCAACGCTGCTGCCACTCCTGCCGCCGCCGCTGCCGGGCCACGCGCGCGCACCGTGTGCGCTCTTGCCTCCACCACTCGTCGCGCAGCGCCTGCTTCTGCTGCTGCTGTTGGTGTGCGTGATTGTGTTTGTGTGTCGCCGCGGTGGCACGAGGGGGCAGCTACGCCCCTCTGTGGAACGGTCGAGCCGTTGCAGCTGGTGCGCACGCACCCCCCTTCGTTCGCGTGTGCCTGGGCCTGCCGTTGTTGATTATCTGAAACACATAGTCAGCATATAAACACTAATCATCTTACTTACTTTCCCTGTCTGTGCACTTGAACTGCATTTGTGACGCCTAAGACAAGCAAATACTGTAGTTCGTGACATGGAGGAAAAGAGAGCGGCGTGGCACATAATCACATAACTGAAACGGTGAAAAGGACTTGACAATTTTTTTCGTGAGTAACGACAGATAGACACACACAAACAGGAAAAAAAAAATTGAACAAGTCAACAACCCCATATCTCGTCTCGACTACTCCTATATAGCTAATTATTCTTTATTTTACAGGTATTGTTGTGCCCCCCGGGTGTGCCCCGCCACATCGCCACCTACGCGCCTGCGTGCACGGCATCCACGTCGTCTGCCACGATCGCGGCCGCCTTTTCCTGGGACGAACAAGTGCAGGAGGCGAACAACGAACACGAACGGAAGAGGGCAAGGTGAGCACGAATACCACCGCTACCACCTCCTCGTACCGGCCACGTCACCGCGCAGGAGGCGTTCGCCTCCTGAGCCAACAGGTACATTTTTATTTTTATTTTTTTGTTATGTAGTGCTAACGCGTCAGGGACGTGTCAAACCAAAACCGAAACCCCACCTCGTTCACAGCCACCGCCGTCTTCAAGCCGCCGCTACCACCAACGGCCAAGAGGGCTCCCAAAAATAGGGAGGGGCAACATGAGCTTGGGAAGCATTGCCTCCCGAGCTCACAGGTATGTCCTCTTTTTTTCTGTCAAGTTTTTATTATTTAGTCATTTAATCTACAGGAACTGATGACGACGGCAGCAGCACCCACGGTAAGGGCACGACCAACGACGATAACCGGCCCACGACGAAAACCAGCCCACGACAACGACAACGGCGACGACGCTGCGACGACGACGACGGCGACGACGACACCACGACGATGGCGATGGCGACACCACGATGATAACCGTGATGACCGCGGCTGCCGTCACGCCAGCACCGTCACCGCGGTCGCTGCTGCGCCGATGTGACTGCCATATTTTAACTAGGAAGACTATTTGTTTTATTATACATTCTACTACTAGTACCTGTAAAATAGAATAGTAAACAATGTGACTCTTGAATGTGAAGAGAAAAATGTTCAGTAATATCCAGTGCGATGTCATCAGAACTCATATGATATACATATTTTGTACAATTCAGAATCGGTCATATCCAGTCAGATGAGGTTAGATGCTCGCAGCCATTATTATTTGTGTCTGTCAGACATGAGCAGACTGCGACAGATCTTGTTATTTCGCTGATTGGTCATTCTCACTAACTCCATATGACTGTCACCCCAAATAGGACCTGGTCCTATCCCATCCGATCCCATCAGTGCGATTATTCCCTGGGCTCGGCCCCCCAATGACCCAGGTCTATCCTTGTGACATCTTTCGCAATCAACTTGCGTTCAAGTATCCTGCGTATGGACATGCCCTGTGGGTGCCTGGCCCCGTGGAGATTGGCGACGTCGGTTTCCTACGCGATGGCAGATTCAACCGTCTTTTCAATGCCCTGCTTCCCGCAGACGATCCATCCCAGGGCCCATTCGGTGTACCAAGGGACTATGAGCAGCTTACTTTCCCTAGGTGTCCAGGACATAGTACGCCAGTGGCCGCAGTGATCGTCCCTACAGAGACACTCGGATTCGCCCCCTACTATTCCAATGGGGTCAAGGACACTAGCATGCCTGCTAGTGCTGAACCAGACTTTAGTGCACGAGGGTAATTGCGATACCTAATCAAATTTCTCGTCGCTGACTCGGATACTTTCTCAGGCCTGCCAATGACAGAGACTGGGGCCTTCGCCGCCTTCCGCAGGAGCAGCAGGACACACTCAGGTTTTCATTTTCGTGCACAGAGAAGGAAGGAGGCGCAGTATTATACCTTCCAGTACAGGCTCCCGGTCAGACCGCTCTTGCGAGGGGAAGGTTTGGCCAGCATATGATCAAACATATCAAATCCTGGTTCGCCTTTACTCAATGGCATGGATTGGGAGTTGAACAGATGGATGAAATCATTCTGGTCACTGGGTATCATCGCACTAAAACTTCGGCTAATTTTGCATTCTTGGAGCACCAGGAGGATGCACAGGTATCGTTTCGGGCTACAGAAGTCAATGCCTATGAAGCTACTAGTGGCATCAGGTGGCGATTCTACCTCGAGCGCATTCAAGGAGCGGCGTGGAATTATGGCCCTCAAGGGAACTTGACGGTATGTTGACTCGGATGCATAGGCTGCAAGAACCGACGAATTCTGAGATGGTGTCGGCATAATCTTGTACACGTCAGGAAATGCACGAGGACCGATGCATATTTATTCGAGGGTTCCGTGCCTCCTGTGTCTCTGGGACACTACC
>WTXC01000583.1:0-10009 GCA_022496195.1 Lactifluus subvellereus | reverse complement strand
CCACAATGTACGAATCAAACAGAAGATAGATGGAAGGCAGCGTTCAAAACCCCCTTTGGCCTCTATCTTCCCAATGTCATGTTCTTTGGCCTTACGAATTCGCCAGCCACCTTCCAAAGACTTATGGACCGCATATTTGCCCCCTTGAAGAGACGATACCCTGGACTCCTATTCGTCTACATGGACGATATACTCATCGCAACACCAAATGATCTGGAGCTACACAGAGAAGTGGTACACGCAGTACTAGAGCTACTGGAAAAGGAATCGCTATTCCTTAAACTGTCAAAATGCCAATTTGAGAAAGCAACAATTAACTATCTCGGCATCGTGGTGGAGCACGGCACGATCAAGATCGATCCACGAAGCAAGATGGACTGGCCGCGTGGCCGCGGAAGCTAACGTCAGTGAGACAGGTACGATCCACACTTGGGGTCTTCGGCTATCACCGCGCCTTTATCCCGGGCTATGCACACATCACACGACCAATAAATGGACTACTAAAGAAAGGAATCCCCTTTGCGTGGACAGACGAATGCACAGAGGCGATGGACAAATTAATCTATGCTGTGACCAGCAATCCAGTCCTTCAAAGACCTGATTATGAGCGCCCATTCTTCCTGGAAGTGGACGCGTCCCAATATGCCACAGGCGCGATACTAGCGCAAAGGGATGAACGCGGCCGCCTACGGCCGGTGGGAAATCTATCCCATTCATTTACCCCTGCGGAACGGAACTACGATGTCCATGACAGGGAACTACTGGCAGTAGTGCGAGGACTGAGAGGATGGCGACACATCCTCCTATCCACACCATTCAAAATCACAGTATACACTGATCACGCCAACCTGCAATACTACCGGCACCCTCAACGCATTAACAGAAGGGTGGCCAGATACCTAGGGGACATGGCAGACTACGACTTTGTCCTGGTGCACAAACCAGGAAAGAACAACCACGCAGATCACCTGTCAAGGAATCCAGACTACGACGAAGGCGCAGATGACAATATGGATGTAACAGTCCTACCAGAGAAACTATTCGTGCACGCCACAGAAATAATTAACCTAGAACAAGAAGTCCTGGCGCACAAGAAGAAGAAACAGAGTTAATGCAGGCACTGAAGAAGGGATACGTACTGGACGAGGCCAGGAACAGGTGGTACCACCATGCGCGCCTTGTCGTCCCAGAAAGGAAGGAACTTCTGCAACAAATCTTAAAGTTGCATCATGACCACGAGGTGGCAGGACACCCAGGAATTGCAAATACACTCAGGGCAGTCGCACGAGACTTTTGGTGGCCAACGATGAAGCAGTTTGTGGTTGCCTACGTTAAAGGATGCGCGACATGCCAGTCTACCAACCAAACACTGTACGACCACGACCACCCATCATGCCCATAGGAACCGAGCAGAATGCGGTCCCATTCACACCATCAGCTGGGACTTAATCACGGATCTCCCCATTTCGGAAGGGCACGATGCTATTCTCACGATCGTCGATCATGGATGTTCAAAAGCGGCAATCTTCCTGCCCTGTTTGAAGACTATTGATGCACTCGGAGTGGCGCAACTCTATGCTGAACGCGTCTTTCCATTCTATGGTGTACCAAAGCGCGTTATCTCAGACCGGGACCCGAGGTTCACGGCAGCGGTAATGAAGGAACTATGCACGCTGTTGGGGTAACGCAGAACATTAGTACGGCATTCCATCCTCAGACAGATGGACAATCAGAGCGCGCAAACCAGCGCGTGGAACAATACCTCAGGATTTATGGCAATACTGAGCAAAACGACTGGGCACAATTGCTACCCCTGGCCCAGTTCGTGCACAACACTTGGACGAATGAAACAACTGGGCGGACACCCTATGAGTTGCTCATAGGCCATACACCAACAATACAGATAACCGATCACCAGACCAAGGTACCAGCGCTTGAAGAACGAAAGGGGTGGCTAGAGCGAACACGCGCATACGCCACCGCCGCGATCAAGAATGCACAGCGTTTGATCGTACAGCGCTCAGAAAGAAGGAAGGGACAAAGACATTTCAAAGAACATAACGTAAATGACCTAGTATGGCTTGAAGGAAGCAACCTGCGCCTATCACACCCGATCACAAAACTGGCGCCCAAAAGATATGGACCATTTAGGATCACTGACGTCATATCGCCTATAGTATACCGATTGGAATTGCCTGGACACTGGAAGATTCACAACGTCTTCCATGTTTCATTGCTCACACCATACAAAGAAACAGCTGAGCATGGACAGAACTTCCCACAGCCAGTGCCGGAACTGATTGAAGGAGAAGAAGAATATGAAATAGAACGAATTGTGAACTCAAAGCGCGTAGGACGGTGGAAGAAATTGAAGTACCTTCTGTCCTGGAAGGGATATTCCAAGGCGCATGACAGCTGGGAGCCAGCAGAAGATGTGCACGCACCAGAGTTAATCAAGGAATACTACAAACGGAAGCCTGCTGCGGTGCGAACACTGGAGGATAAAAAGGCTCAGAACAATTTCTGGAAACGCATCTTCTCCCTTAGCGAATGTACAAGCTTAAGGAAGAATACCCTAGACCTCCCACCATCAGAGCCTTCCGCTTCCTCACTTCCCCACTCACTATCACATTCACGCCTGGAGCAGACAGGCACAAGACCCGCCAGGACCAGCACGGACGCCTGCACAGTTGTTTCTGTGCCACAGACCTCTGCCCCTTCCACCGCTAAACCCCTTGTCATTAGAAGCTTGAGAATGAACGATGCCCTACCGCTTGCCAGCACACCAAGCCTCACCCTCTCCTATCCAGATGACGAGTTTACCTTCGTCAATGCCTATCAGGGAACCCCGCTTACAGCATCGCCGTGGTGGACGGATGGTCGCGGCCCCAGCACCACGAGAAGAAACAGTCACGCCGCCACCAACTCGCCACCGCCACTTGAATCGTCGAGCGACAGCTCCACCAGCGATCCCACCGCGCCACAGGCGCGTGAGGCCTACGCCACCACCACCGAACAGGAGGTATGGGGGCTTGCTGAGGCCTTTTGGCCCACCCTCTCTCTCCCGCCAGTTGCCGGCCCCTACGCATTCCACAACCCGGAGAGGACACTCATAGATCTGACCTCACCTACCCCTTCACCAGCCCCCTCAGTGCCGCCGCCGCCTTATGTAACCCAGGGCGGACGATCTATGATGCGCCCGCAGGCTCTGGGGAACCCCCACAATATGTCCTCGAGCCCGGTGAACTCCAGGACCCCCTCACTCCTACAGGTAGTCATGCTGGTGAACAGCAGGGGCTTTGTGACGAGCATAGGGACTGCGCACGTCCCGGCGACCTCAGTATTACAGCATCAAGGAGGCGTCGTCGTCTTAGGGCAAGTCGAGGAGTAGGGAAGAAAACAAAACCGCGCCGCAAGATGACCACCTTCTATTGTGGGAGGTGCAGGTCTGATGGTGCGGACCACAAATATGAGAACTGCCCCTTGTGGCGGCTCTGCGGTTTCTGCGACCAGAATGGGCATTGGGGCTTCGATTGCACCACGCCTCACCTCAAGTGCCAACTAACCTGCTGTGGTGTCCATGTTGGGCACCAACATATAGGTGCGGTCTGCCCTGTATCGGGCATCATGAAGAACTTGGACTTTGGCTATGAGGAGGAGGAAGTATTGTGGACTTGGAACGTGCGCAGCTCATCTACGGCGAGGATTTGGACTGGGACTCTTTCATTGCACAGGACTGATTACTATACCGCGACAGACTGACTTAGCGTGTGGTGGCACACCCGCCTAGAAGAGGGGCAGTGTTACGGTTCGCGGCCATGTTTTACTTTACTATTCCTTTCGCTTCGCGAGCTGACACGTGATTGAACTATCACATGACCATATGTCATGTGACACGCTGACTTCCTTACCTATCACATGACCATATGTCATGTGATGCCTGACTCCTTGTGACTGCGACGCGACGCGACTTGGTACGTGACTCAGAGCGACTCCCTATGAGTCGCTCGCTAGTGACTGATACTGACTGATACGCGACTCATAGTAGTGACTCTTGTTGAGTACTACTGACTCTTACTTACGACTCATAGTGACTAGGACTTAGTACTATAAGAACAGTAGGAAGTTGAGCTGGAATCCCCAGTCTCAACTTCGTCTCCAATACAAGTTGATTACCCAATCAGACCTTGGTGGCAACAACCTTCTCTTTTCGTCTCTACCACCGCTCCGGCTTAGTAAGCCACATCGAAGCTTGTCATCGTGTGCTATAACACGTGGAACGTTGCCAAACAGGTGCTTTAAGGTGCACCTACCGGAACGAAGTACTCGGGCATCTCGGCCCACCTCGATACCCTCGTGACCACAGCGTGCCACGAGCGTCACGTTACCACAGCGAGTCCGTGACCCCGATCCCCGTGACCATAGCGAGCCACGGCAAGAACACGTGATACATCCACACGATCACGTGACCCCGAACGACGCGCTCACTTAGAGCCACGGTCCCTTGTAACTGTGACATACTACACCATTTGTTCTCTCATTCTTGCAAGTTGAAATTAAATAAACTTTCATTGATACAAATATAATCTACAATACACACTACACTAATCTATTTGATGTAATGTAGCTGATGAAAAAATATGAAGCGAGAGGGGGATTGGGGTGGTGACGCGCGCCTTGGCATGCGCGCTGCACCCGTGCGCCAGGACCCACAGGCCGGACGGGGTGGTGACGGTGGTGGCAATGCACGCCTCGGCATTGCAGGCCGGACGGGGTGGGATGGTGGTGGTGACGTGCACCTCGGCGTACGCGCTGCACCCATGCGCCCATGCTCATGGACTTGCAGGCCAGACAGGGTAGTGATGGTGGTAGTAGCGCACGCCTCGGCATGGGCGCGGCGCCCGTGCACTGACTTGCAGGCAAGCGTGAGGTGATGGAGATGGCGGCATCTACCAGCGACGTCTACCTGCATGTGATGGTGGGTGATGATGGCGGAACGGGGTGGTGGTGGTGGTGACGGCCTTGGCATGCGCACTGTGCCCGTGCACCAGGACTCGCAGGCTGGACAGGGTGATGATGGTGGTGGTGATGCAGGCCTCGGCATGCGCGCTGCGCCCGTGCAGATGGACCAGGCCATGTATGCCGCGCTGCATGGTGCGATGGAGGTGGCGATGGTGACGATGGTAGGATGGTGGTGGTGACATGGCAGCTGTCTCGATTAAAAGCGGAACCACCCCCAACTCGCGCTTGCGAGCGAGAGGGGGTAGCGGCCATTCTCCATAGACCTGTGGGGGAGCCGTTAGCCAGTGATGAGAGACAAAAAAAAAGGAAAGGGCCCTCAGTTGTGAGAGGGCAGCCACAGTCGTGTCACAGACTCGCAGGCAGAACCTCACCTCACGCTTGTGAGCGAGGCGGTGATGGTGGTGGCGGTGAGGTGGCAGCCATCTCAGGCAAAGTAAAAAGAGAATCACCCCCAACTCACATTTGCGAGCGAGAGGGGGTGGTGGTGGCTAGGCATTGTCCCAGAGAGAGGACTACCCATCTCGCATTTGTGAGTGAGAGGGGGTAGTGGCGGTGACATGGCGGCCGTGGTGACACACCCCAAGCAGACCAGGCCCTTCTCACATTTGCGAGTGAGAGGGGCGGTGTGTGATGATGTGGCGGCAAGTGGGTCGCAGACTTGCAGGTGGAGGTGGTGATGTGTCGCACGAAGACCGGTCCACCCCAGTTCTGACCAGTTATGGCCAGTTATGGACATCTGCGTGATCTTGCACGGACCGTAACCGGTAGCTGCCGCTAACCAAGGTGGACCGGAACCGCAGTCCGGTTACACCCAGTGCGGTCCAGTCCAGTTCCCGGTTATTTTCCGGTCCATAGGACTGGACCTTTAAGCACTAGTGGTACGAGATCCACAAGTGTTTGGAGGTGCACAAAAGGTACAGCATCCCCCATGATCGCTCCATCAGTCTGGCGGGCACGCTTTAAGAGATACATCTCAGTTGATCGGTATATGGACCCCTCTCTTTTGATTGTCCTTGGCCAGTTGAGTTCAACCAAAACACTGAGCATACAAATAGGTCTGTACCAAGCAGGAGAATTCTCCTGGATGGAATGGCACGAGAAATGAGACACAGGTGGGCGATAAGATGCCCTGAAACCAAGTTGGTAGTCATCAGTAGGATGAGACAGACATACAAGAAGACGAGACACCTTCGAGACTGCTGTGAGGCCAAACTTTGTTGTTGTCTGTATTGATGAGAACAACATTACAGCGTCCAGAGGTCCATGCCCCGGACAGGGGAAGGGCATTGACTATTTGAGGGGGGAGAATGTGATCCATTGATACCTCGCAAAATAGGATCAGGCAATGGAAGATGGATGCTCAGTCGGCCTGCCGTCAACAAGTTGCGAAGTTCCCGGCCATTGATGACATTCAGAGGGCGATTGTTTTCTGTAATCCACCTGACTAGGTGCGCACTATAAGCACAGCATGCATAAGCATATATAACTGACTGAAATGAGATAGTGTTACGATCTCACCTACGGCTGAGCGGACTGTCTCTTTCTCCCATTACAATACTATGCTTACGCCCCTTTCGCATTCCGGACTCCGACTCGGTAGTTATGACTCACTGCGCTCCATTGCGATGTGGAGCGCGTACTATACTTAGCCCTGACTCGATCATGACTCATCCCGCTCCACAGTGGCCTGTGGAGCCGGTACTATACTTAGCGGACTACTCCACTACCCTCGTCGTGACTCGGTAGCATAGTAGCACGTGATCCTTTTGTATGGACCTATATAAGGGTCGCACTTTGCGTATAGTCAAGCCTTAAGCTTGACTTCGTTTCTTAATTCGACTGTCTTGCCTCCTCACTTGAGCTTGCCGCTCTAAGCCACCTTCTTCACTTGAACTCGCCGCTTCAAGTCGCCTTTCGCCTTAGTCACTCAGCAAGGCACTGCTTCACTCTCACGCCACTCTAAGCCGGCTGCAATGACTTAGCTTTGAGCCTCTGCACCAAGTCACGTGCTCGCTCTACTCCAAAGAAACTTAGCTTTGCTCTCGCGTCGACGTGACCACCGGAAGTGTCACGTTCAGGACCATGTGCTTGTCGCCTCGCACGTGCTCACTCTTGCCTATGCCCAAGTCGCACAAGTCGTGCTCACGGCCCATCGAGCCATAACATAAGTCAAGCTTCCCACTAGCCACCAGGAACGCCCCACCCTGGACAATACAGATTATTGGGAACGCCTCAGCGATCTTAACAGAAGACGCGCACACATCACCCAGTGGAGAATCCTCCTTGACGACACAGTTTATCGTCACAACGCCACCTGCTTCTTGTCCTGTGCCGAAGGACCATCAGAGCAACACCGCGCCCTCTCAATCGAAGTAGAAAACTTTCGGTTTATCGAACATAAGTGGCTAGAAGACTTCACAGCGTTTGAAGCAGCCCTCACCATCTTACAGCTATCACTAGAGCCCTGGAGTCTACTCGACGACCACGTTTAGGACCCCTCCACGAGATCAGCTTGCCAGAAATCCTCGAAGCCATCCACTGGACACAAGAAGCCACAGACCAACTCGAAAGCGACGTTAACCGCCACCGCCACGAGTGCCCAAGGACCTGTACCAACGGCCCAAACAGACACCACCGCAACCTCGATCAAATTGCACAAGAGCTCGCCAAAATCGTCGCTGAAGTCGACTTTGTCTGCACCATCTTCGTCCACCAAGTAGAGCTCATCCTACAGGAAGAAGGACAGTAATCGTGGCGACCCTCCGAATACAGATCTCGGAAACCAGAGACACCCCGGTTGCGCCACGAAAGAACGCTGACTTACCAGATTATATCTGTGGAGGAGCCTACTGGAAAGACACTGAACGAAACCCCAGAAAGTGGTGCTACCACCACACAATCAGAGCACCTGACGGAAGTGAAAAGCACTTCCCTATCGAGTTCATCAACGACCACTGGTACATCCTCGAGTGGGCAGAAAATCATTACTGGACAAAGCCAGACAACTGCATCCCCCACGACGATACCACAGGACTAGGACATCCTGGTAAGGCCCCAGAAAGCATTGAGGTAGATCCACCTTCGCCACCACTAGCCCCTTCTACGTCAAAAGGGAAGCAAAAGGAAACAGAACCACTCGAAGAATTTCTGAGCACTGGACTACAGGACGTTGCCACGCTTCAAGGCAGTCACCCCCTCACCCAGGAAACAACAGCTACACTGCAGCTACTTCGCCTAGCACACCAAGCCGCACAACCTACACCACCACCACCCATTCTCCAGCAACCCGTACCACCCCCACCACCGCCACAGCAGACCAGTATGGCAACAATCTCTGCGCCACAAACAAACGGCAGTGACTCTATGAAAGGAAATGCGCCAGCCATCTTCAACAGGGATTGAAGCAAAAGTGCTAAATTCCTGAAAGAATTCAAGTTATACTGAATTCTCAATGGGAAGTCAGACAACGTCATCATCCCCTATAACTGAGTAGCGCTAGCCATTGGGTATATCAGAGGCCCTAAAGTGGACGACTGGACTGACGCGCAAACCGCGCTCCTGGAAGACAGAACTACCAGAGCGGTCAACCACATCCAGAAAACGGATGAAACACTATGGGCTAACTTCGTCCAAGACTTCACCAATGCCTTCACAGACACGGCTAAGGAACAAAACACCTTCAACAAGCTGGTCAATCTCAGAATGCAGGAGAATGACGTTGATGGCTTCATCACTACCTTCAACCACCTTGTCCTAGCAGCAGGACGATCCCCTACTGATCTAGGAACACTGGACCTCTTCAAAAAGGGTCTACGCCGAGGAATAGCGCTAAAAATCCTCAACAAAGAAACCATACCGACAACCCTAGACGATTGGCAGGAGGTGGCGCGAAAGGAAGTCATTAGGAGTGCCCAGATACTTGCCGACCTAGGACCCACCCCCAACCAGCAATGCTTCACCCCTAAACCACAGTTCATCCCCAGAGCACCAGCCCCAGCCCAGCGCCCCAGAAACAACGCCCCAGTCCCCATGGACGTAGACGCCGCACGTATGGGAGGACCACTGACCAATGACAAAAAGAAGAAGCTCATGGATAGTGAATGGCAGGGGTAACCCTGGGGTTTTTTTTTGCTACCCTTACCCCTACCCCTGAAAACCCTTACCCCTGCTTAAGGGTAAGGGTTTTGGAGGGTAAGGGTAAGGGTTGAGCAAGGGTTTAGGGTACCCCAGGGTATGGGGGGTAAGATGCAAGGGTTTACTTGATACAGTGTTTCTCTGTTATCTACACAATATTTTCAAGGGTTATTTATTATACTGGTATAGAACACTTTCTATTACATGCAAATCCTATGTGTTTTAATGCCATTGGCACCAAGATCAACCTGTTACACATGAGTCCCTTAGGAATTGGAACTCAATGCAATGGGGTTTCCCCTAGGTGTGCCCATAAAAGTGAGAAAGGGAAAAGAATTGCAACACTTTCTAACCTTAACATTCAATAACCCTTGTACCTGGGGGTAAGGGTATGTGAAGGGTATGAAGGTTCAAACCCTTACCCTTACCCTGTACCCTCCTCAGGGGTAAGGGTTTATGAAGGGTTTGAGAGTTCATACCCTTACCCTTACCCTTACATACCCTTGGCCCAAACCCCCAGGGTTTGTTAAACCCTTGCCATTCACTACTCATGGATGAGCAAAAATGCTTCTACTGCAAAGAAAGAGGACATCGTTGTTACGGCTTGATGGGCCGTGAGCACGACTTGTGCGACTTGGGCGTGGGCAAGAGTGAACACGTGCGAGGGCAACGAGCACGTGGTCCTGAGTGTGACACTTCCGGTGGTCACATCGACGCGAGAGAGTGAAGCTAAGTTCTTCGGAGTAGGGCGAGCACGTGACTTGGTGCGAAGACCCAGAGCTAAGTCGTTACAGCCGACTTAGAGAGGCGTGAGAGCGAAGCAGGGCTTTGCTGAGCGATAGAGGCGACTTGA
>WTXC01000582.1:0-10018 GCA_022496195.1 Lactifluus subvellereus | reverse complement strand
TGTCATCTATAAAGACTTCCGTACGTTTCCTGGTTGTCGTATCAGTCCGATGTCGGCCCAACATTCACCATATAGTTGCACTGATCAAGCTGGGTCATGCCGTTGGCGGTCTCTACATGTACGTTCGAGCTCGTACGCAGCACGCACCGATGTCAACTAACAACAATGTTAGCTGGGAGACTGTGCTTTCGATGGGCTTTGAACTGGACGTCCTAAGAGGAAAACGACCCTACAGATGGACGATATGGGTGAGCTCGCTGGCAGTAATGGGATATCACCATGGTCTAAATCGAAGCAGTTATATCTTGGGACCCGTTACACGGCGTTACTTGGCTTCATCCTATATTTCATCGATAAGGACTCCAGCAGAGTTCCATGCCAGGTAGGGCCTACACATTCTTGGGTTTCAGGGCAATCATTGCTAACTTGAAATTTGCCGCAGCCGTTTATGGTCGCAGACTTTGTGAGGCGGAACACCTATCACCTTCGTTCTACCGTTGAGTGCGATGTTGACCTTCGCAGGCATTGCCATATGCCAGTTGGGCATTTGCGTCTCTTATTATCGTTCTCCGAGTGCAAGTCATCCCGGGACTCTTGGCACTGGTCGTCCTCATCATATTTTTTTTTTCTTTCAGAATCGCCGTATGGGACCGCAATATCTTTGTATCATTACTTGCATTGGGTCTATGGTTAGTTGGTCTTGCACTGAACATCTACAGTACGTCTCGTATTCTCCAGCTGTGCGCACCATGTTCTCATTTCCCGTGCCTGAACCTGCGAAGGTTTGGCCATGGTGCGGCTTTCCATAACTCCGTTTAGAGTTGCTGGACTCATGCAACTAGTAGATGAAAGGAACGTACTTACCAACTCTCGGGAGCTGCATCACCTTGCATTTGCGCAGGTGCCTGGTCAACGCTGTGGCCACCCTGGTGGCTGACATAATACTCCTCATTACCATGCTGATCGGGCTCCTGCGACATGCGCACAGGAGCTCAACTGGTATTTGGTCACTACTTTATCAACAGGTGATGCCCTATCTTTTCTCATGCGCCGGATGCTGACATCCTTCAAGTGCATCATGTGGATAGCCTTGGCGGCACTTGCGGAGGTGCCAATTGTCGTCCGTCCGTTTCCCCCACTTGATAATGATAACATTGGGTTCACGTCAACATTCTTCAGGTTTTCCTAATTCTCGATCTAAACGGTGTGTGTCTGAGTCCCTACGTCCGAAAACGGCTCACTCTGCCCTGATAGACGCTTGGAATATAGTATGGTTTATCTTTCTATGTTTCCTTCGGCAGTGGCTGATACAGCTGTCACCCCAGATGTTCGGTGAAGTAGCAAGTAAGCCTTTTCAAAGAGATCTTCGAAAGGGCACTTGACTGAAGGCTTCTCTTGCGCCCTCCTCGTAGTCGCAGTTCTGTTCGTCCTCTGTCTCCCTTCTCTGCAATCAGTAGTTCTAACTTGGTCGCAGGTCTATCAGCGCAGCTCGGATGTACCGTTCTCTATGTCAATATGGATCATTCACTGAATATGTGTAAGTCCAGCAGGTCCGATTTCCGATCTCAGGGGCCATTCCTCACAGGACATCCCATTCCCTCTATTCTTGCGTTTTTTAGGTCCACTGAACGGCCTAAAGTCCCACCGGGGACTCCCATGTCTTACCCAGAGAATAGAATAACCAACGTCTCCGGCCGTATCCGATTTGCAGCTGCCACCCAGTCAAACGGGACTGGGACAACGTCCGAGGCACCGGTGTCCATGCCGGCTGACCATGTACAATCGGAGTTCGCTCCCAGCGTATTGAACCCCAAGCTTGTGTATGAGGACACAAAGGAAAAGGTTCGATACGAGATGGCTTAGCTTACCTGTGTGGAGAGGAGATCAGCTCTGGTTTCCAACTGTCTCTTAACTGGGGGCAGGAAACCCCACTAAAACGCCGTCACTTCCGAGTCCAGGCCCAGAGGAATAATTCCTCAGAATTGAAACGATGACACTCTTGTTCCTACTATATAATTAACTATGCGTGACGTAACTTATGTTTGCGTACCCGTGAATTACCGAGTTTTTGTTGTAGTCTAGTGTCACAGAGGCCAACCAGGACCCTCGGTGCCTTATGAGGGGGGTACCCTCATCGCTCCCAAGCAATGAGGTGCGAGTCTAATCTTATGGAACCGCGACATCCACAGTGAACTCCCTACAAGGCATGTGCCATGTTTCCTCGAGACACCCCCACGCTGCTTTGGCCCCATCCGTCTCTTCGAGTACCAAGCGCCACTATCCACCGCCAGTGCTTCATTGTCCTATCGCCAGATTTGCCACCTTACCAGCACAGGCGCGCGCAGCGTGTACGCATATGTATTAGTCCCCTACCGCGCCACTCCATCATAGCATGTCAGCCGTTTGTTCTTCTGGCTCCGCAGTCTCCTGGACGTGCTCGCCCAAAGTAGCTCCACATTATTACTACCACAGGCGACTACCACCGCCTTCCTGTGTGTCTCCGCTTTGATGACACACATGCATGAAGGGACAAAATGTCTTGCGTGTGCCTTCCAGCCCCACAGCTTGGTGTTAGTCATGCAGCATGAGTCTGAACCATCATGACGTCTGTCGTGCCTAACTATGCCTTAGCGTCTGAAGTGTCTGAAACGGTCTGTTTTGTCTGATTGGTCTGATTCAGACACATTCAGACACATTCAAACCGGCTCAGAAATTTGCCGATTCGCCGATGGTCAATGCCTGCCAGTATGTGGAGCGACTTTGAGCCTTCCGAGGTCGGCTGAGCAGGAGCACACTAAAAGTCTAAAAGTTGGCATAGAAGAGTGCGGTAGAGAACTAGTAGGCGAGCCTAACGAAGATGACTGCACGTTGTGCCAGTGTGTCGGTGTGTGACTAGGTAGCGAGAGGACAAGCACCAGCAAGTCGATAGCGACACTCGGCACTCGACTAGACTGACGACTCGGAGACCAGAATAGCGTGCTATGCCAACAGAATACAGCGGCACATGAGATGGGTGCCAGTGCAGTTTGTTGAAGGGGTCCGGGGGTTGCAAGTGAGACTTGCACCTGCGTGACCTGCCCGACGCTAAGGCGAGTCAAGACTGTTCATGTTGGCGACAGTGACAGTATAACACTACAAAAAAATCCTACAACTTGAGCTTGAGGGCCCAAAAAACAAGTTACGTCACGGCTAGATAAGCCAAGGGGGAGGGTAGTAAATAAGGACGTCGCCCAATGAACTAAGCTATCTCCAAGTCACATCCGACCTTGTCTTCTGACTTCTCATGCACAAGCCTTGGGTTTGATGCTTCTGGAGCGAACCTCAATTGTACGGGGTCTTTCGGAATGACCTCAGAAGTCGACACTGTATTGTTTGACTGGGTGGCGGCCACAAAGTGGATTGAGCTATGGACATTGCCTGCTCTATGCTGTGCACTGGAAGCGGGTATCCCCGACGAAAAGTGGGGCAGCTCAGATGTCCTTTAAAAGGCAACAAAAATAAGGAATAGTATGAGGAACGACTCTGGACCTGTGTAGGGACAAGCCGGACGGACATATATTCGGTAAGGGATCCATGTTGGCATAGAGAACGATACAAGCGAGCTGTGCCGATGGACCTATGGCCGGGGCAAGTCATTACTATCAACTGCAAGGAAGGGAGACTCAAGACGAACAAAATTGCGACTGCCAGGAGAACACAAGAATCCTTAAGCTGGGTGGCCTTTTGATGAAGTTTTGAAATCGCTTACCCGCTGAGTGAACGAACATCTGGAATGACAGCTGTATCAGCCGCTGATAGATGGGAACAATAGAACGATGAATCATACTGCGTTCCAAGCGCCTATCAGGGCAGAGAGAACGTTCAGCGTAATTCTTGCATGTGTGAATTCCATACATACCATTCAGATTGAGAATTAGGAAGACCTGAAAAAAGTTAACACAGTACTATCAACAGACAGAATCCACCCACTACAGCTGGCACCTCCGCAATAATCGCCAGGGCTATCCAGATGATGCACTTCAAGTTGAAGGACATCAGCAATCGGTGGAAGAGAAAAGGTAGGGCATCACCTGTTGGTAAAGGAGATACCATATACCAGTTGAACTCCTGTGCGCATACCGCAGGAGTCCGATTAACATGCTCATGAGGAGCACTATTTCGACCACTAGAGTGACGACAGCACCAGACAGGTACTTGTGGAAACCCAAGACGGTGCAGGTGTCTTGATCTGGATTATACAACGCTTTCACCTTTTATTGTGTGCGCGTGAGCCTAGAAACTCCAAAGCCAGAGGTATGGAGGAGTCGCGCAAAAATGCCGTACCGTGGTCAATGCTTCGCAGACACGAGCATGGGAATGAGAACACGGGGTACAGTTGGGGATACAAAACGTACTGTATATAGTGGAAGCAACGCCAGCTAACCATAGACAAACAGAAAGAAATGAGACAATTCGTTGGCGATTCCATATTGCGATTCTGGAAGAAAAACGACATGAAGACGGTAAAATGGTAAGGGTCGCAGGGATGACTTGCACGCGAAGGGCGATGATAAGAGAGGCGAATACCCAACTGGCGCACATCAATACCTGCGGAGGGTAACATCACATTCAGCAGGGGTACAAATATCGGTGGTTGAGCAAGACACACTCACAGTGACTGCGATCGTAAATGGCTGCGATAAGGTGTAAGTTGACACATTGGTAATAAACCCAGGAACGTACTGTACAAGTCTCACCTGACAAGAGACTCTGCCACCGTTCTCACCAATAAGGGTTAGGATGAAGGTAAGTAGAGCAGTGTAGCGGGTTCCAAGGTATAGCTAGTACAGTACTTCGATTTGGGCTGTGGTGATAATCCATAATCACGATGACTTACCCATATTGTCCATCTGTAGGGTTGTTTTCCTCTTAGGATGTCCAGCTCAAACCCTGCAGTAAACACGGTTTCCCAACTGACGTTGTTAATTCACACCGACGTGCGCTTTCCTGGGTACAAGAGTGAGCGCACATGTAGATACCACCAATGGCATGATCGAGCTTAATCAGAGCAACTATATGATTGTCAGGACGACATCGGGTCGATATCATAACTAGGAAACGCACGGTAGTCTTCATGGAGGACGGAGGGATCGTTCAAGTTGACCATGTTGTTGATGCTACGTCGATAGAGAGTGGTACAATGCACTCATACATAGGCCTACATGATATATAGGGCAGTTCAGGGCCCTGTACTGTCTATATAGGCTGTGCATCATGATCATGCGGCCATATACAAGACTCGGAGGGAGAGAGGGTTTGATAGTGACGGTGACTGATGGTCCAATGGCAAGGCAGGCAGCCATGCAGGGACTGTGAATTGACCATACTAATGAAGCAGTGACGTATCATGAATATGCCCATACTAGTACTTTACCGGTGGCTGTGGCGTACACTGAGGCTAGCGGCCGCAATACAATACTAGTATGGACGCGCCACCGGAGAATATTGTATAACTGGCTCACTTGTAACTTGTATTGCAGTATCGCCCCCTTCCTATGCGTCCGTCTACTCTATCCACCTGCGCCTCCTAAGCATCACGCACAGTCTCCAACTGCAGCGTTCCTCATCTGAATGACAAAGAAGAACGGATTCGATGACTTCAACACTGCAGTGGCACTGGCACGCCGTGACTTTGCCGTGCGTGATCGCCCTCTTCCTCGGTTCGGACGCCTCGTGCACAACTGTGGCGCGATGGCCTCGATCAGCATCTGACCATTATCATGGTCAACGTCAACATCATCATCAGTACGATATGCACCGTGAGCGTGAGAGATACTAATATCCCCTACGGTAGTTCCGTGATCGACTTACATTTCGGCACTTTGGTTCTACTGGGCTCAAATTCATTCATTGTCCACTAGATAGGACTTAGTTTTCATACTATGTGCGTATGACTGAACTTGAACGAACAAAATCGATAGGGAAAATGTGGAGATCCCTTTGGTTTTTACCTTGCTGCACTTTGTCGTCAGATTTTCTCCTTTTTTAGTTAGATCGGGAGTGACGCGTGACTGACACCGGATATCCGGTTTCGCCCGGGCCGCGGATGTTCACGCCTTCGTGTATCTCAGAGTCCTCAAGTGCACGCTCCTTGAACTCGTGCCACCAACATGTTTGAAAATAATACACAATCCAACCCCCCTCCTACTATATAGCAAATTGCTGCTGTTCTCTCCTCGGTCACAGCTGCCACTCAGCAACTTCTAAATGAGCCACCTGGGGCCCACAAAGAGTTAGCAGGCACTTACAAAAACTTCCTAAACTGCAGCACTTCTAAGATCATACTAAAGAATGCTAACACGCTCTACGAGAGCCCACCCATAGCTCCCGCCACTCCTAAGCCCCCGTCCACAGACAATCTCCGTAAGGAGATCCTTGCAATCAAGGACATACTCTCCACTCTGTCCAAAGCAGTGAGTGCCCCCTCTAACCCCACCCCCTAACACACCAGCAAACCTGGCACACAAACAAACAAGACCAGAACCAGCACCAAGCCTACATATGTGTCCCATGCTGCTACCCCACCACGGCCCAGTGCCGTTGTGGGGATGGACGACTTCCCATCAAACCAGCAAAAGCCCAGCCCCTCAGAACTCTGTGAAACCCTAGATAATGCCCTAGGCGGTAACCCCACTAACCAGGTACACATCTCTGCCGCAAGGTGGACTGCACATGGGAACCTCGTTATTACCACAGGACACAACACCACGGAACAATGCCTCCAAGCCTCTCTCCCCCTCATCTCTCCAATCCTGAAAAGGAACTTTGCACCCGCTCTCACCACCAATCCACCAATCAGGGCCAATGTCAAATGGTCCTGCATCCTCCTCAACCATGTGCCCACAGGCACCACCGAAACATGCGGAGCTTACACCCTAACAGAATGTCACCAGGGCCTTTTAGCCGAGAACCCCACCTACACGTCCCTTCCAATCACCCAGCGCCCATTGTCACGTTTGTGCATGCTGGGATCCCTCTCTGATCACAGTGCGCACAAGGGGGTCATGTACGCTTCATTTTTCATCCACCTTACTCTTCTCTTGCTGCGTTTATGGACTGCCAGGCCCCTATGGCCTGAGATTATGCTTGAGGCCATGACTTGGCCACTTTTGCTTACATCACGCTCACCTTCCTATTATAGTAGGTGTTCCCACGCTTCGCCTCTGGTGTGCATTTCACTAGTGCTACATTTGCATACCTCTGCGCATGCGCTGCCTCAGCACCTACTGACTCATACTGTACAATATGACTCACACGTCACCCTGCTTACTGTACGATGACTCGAGGCTTACTGTGTCCACTTACTAGTGTCCTAGGGGCACTATGACTTGATCTGACTCGCCTCCCTGATGTACTTATATCGTGTTGTATCGCCTTAGAGCAGACCCTAAGTCTGTTCTCTTGTAATCTCAGACAAGTCACCAGTCTTCAGGTCTTTACTTGTGAACCACCGCTCCTCTGGCTTATTGCCAGACCTCGTGTCGCTTACACAAGTGTCACTAGCTTATGGTCAAAGGACTAAAGCTTAGGTGTCATCTTAGCTCCCCAGCAAGAGCTCGTTATCAGGACTTAGGACCTTCGCGTCCAAGATCCCCTTCTCCTCTGCCGTCATCACCACCGCCACCTCTGTCGCCTGAGGAGGTACGCCCAGAGTCTGGGCGTGACACCCATCTTGGGTTCAATACCCCTCCTCCTATGCTCCTGGCGCAGTGTCCTCTTTATCCTTTGCCTTTGAGGACCCTGACGGCACACTTGCCACCTCCCTGCTCACAAACAAATTCCCCTTCGCCGATGGCTCCACTGCACTGGTCAAGAGATGGAAGCAGAGACCCACTAACAGAAAGCCACCAGCGGATGACCAGCACAGCTAGCCAGTTCACCTGTTACGGCTCGACGGGCTGTGAGCACAACTTGTGCAACTTGGGGCATAGATAAGAGCAGACACGTGTGAGGCAACGAGCATGTGGTCCTGAGCGTGACACTTCTGGTGGTCATGTCGACACGAGAGAGAAGCTAAGTTCTTCGGAGTAAAGCGAGCACATGACTAGTGCAAAGGCTCAGAGCTAAGTCGTTGCAGCTGACTTAGAGGGGCGTGAGAGCGAAGCAGGGCCTTGCTGAGCGGTAAACATGAAAGGCAACTTGAAGCGGCAAGTTCAAGATAGGAAGGTGACTTAGAGTGGCAAGCTCAAGTGAAGAGGCAAGACAATTGAATTGAGAAATGAAGTCAAGCTTAGGGCTCGACCCTACACAAACTAGGGCCCTTATATAGGCCCGGTACAAGGGAATCACATGCTACGGCTACCGAGTCATAACGAGGGTAGTGGAGTAGTCCGCTAAGTATAGTACTGGCTCCACAAGTGGCCATGGAGCGAGATGAGTCATAAATGAGTCAGTGTGCTAAGTATAGTACATGTTAGGCTCAAGCGTTGGCCTTCTGCACGACTTGTGCGACGGGTTGGTTCATTGACTTGGTCTAGCCCAAGTCTAGGCTTCAATGGACTCGGGAGGGCCTGGAACGCACAGGCGGAGTGTGATTCACAAGAGGAGTGGACAGTCCCTTCAGTGCGATGTTAGGAAGGATTGATGAATCGTCCCTACACAACGCAATGAGAGGAAAGGTGGATCGACACTTCAAGGGGTAGGGCACAAGCTTGGCAAAGCTCCTGCCTCTGCGCCTTGAGGGGAAGTGCAGGCTAAGGTAATCTCAGGACAACCTCAGCTTGCAGAACAGGGGAACTAGCTTGATTGCTCAAGAAGTCGAGTCTGAGTACATACAGATGAGGCGAAGCACTATAAGTACTAGGTAGGGTCAAGGGTAGTGCGTCACTGTAGCTATGATGTCATGTACTAGGGCAAAGGGGTAACGCGTCATCATACAGGGTTGAGGGTAAGTGCGTCATTGTACAAGGCCTAGGGCCCATCATCAGTAAGCAATAGGCAGCCTCATGGTTTGCATGAGGCAGTGGGTCAAAGGGGAAGGCATATATGGAAGAAAAAGTAAGGGTACTCAGTCCAGAGCAGTCCAGAACGTAACATCACCCCTTTCTTAAGGAGGAAGTCCCCAGACTTCCTAGCTAGAGTTGTAGCCGTTCTCTCCGGCTTCGTAAGAGTAGTGAGGGTCAACAGTGCAATCATGATCGTCCCAACCAGGGTGGCTGCGGTCGACAGTGCAGCCATAGAGGCGGTGGTTTCGAGGTACTGGGCAGTCCAATGGACTGAACAGTTGCGATGAGGATGGGTGCAGGCAGGACCAGTATGTCCCCAGGTGCGGCAGTAAGAACAGTACTTGTTCTTATAACAGTCTTTGGTGAAGTGGCCGATCTTGCCACAGGTGTCACAGCGTGCCCTGGCCTCTTCATTCCTCGGGCATTCGAGGCACACATGTCCAGGCATACCGCACATGGTACAAGCAAGAGGGGGAGGAGTAGGAGGTCGCTTTGGTGGCCCCTTGCCCTTCGGCTTGTGTCCTCCAGAGCGAGGCCCGTTATAGGCCTTTCGTTTTCTTCCACCGACACGTGCACCAGAGGGACGGACAGTGGATGGGGTAGAGGCTGAGGACTGATTGCTAGAGGCATGGGAAGTGGGCTCATCGTGGAGGGATGGTAGTTCGTGGTAGGTGGAAATACCTGAGGTACTGAGACCAAAGGTAGTTGATCTATAGTGAAGGCGAGGGGGACTCGCAGGGGTAGGTGTGGTTCGAGCTTCTCCCAAGCTCGGTGTTGTTCTAGGCAGACGATACAGCTGTCCCGCCTCTGCACTGCACTGGTGAGGCGGTCCTGGTACTTCTTGACTAGGAGACTGTTGGAGCCCATCGCAACAGTTGCCCACCGGTATCGTTCGATTTCTGCACACATGGGGAGGTCTCCAAGGTCCCTAAGGGCCTCATCGATACTGGATTCTCTGGGGGAAGTGAATAGGAGCGATTCGCGTTGCTCCTGAGTAAGGGGAAGGCTAAAAAGGTTGAAGGGGGAGAAAGGGA
>WTXC01000581.1:0-10074 GCA_022496195.1 Lactifluus subvellereus | reverse complement strand
CGGCGCCAGCGGCGGCTCTTCCGATCGAGAACGTGAAATACCTCGCGTCGTACAATTGGGCCGACACGGAAAAGCCAACAATCGTTGTCCCAGGTCCGGGTATCCTCCTCTTTGGTCTGCCCATGCGATGTCTGAACCTTCGGATGCTCACGCAGGTTCACCCCCTCAGTGGACTGGCCGTGCCCTGCCATTTACCTTGCAGCCCGACGACGGCTCCAACTTTATCGACCAGAACAACGCACATTCACGAGTATCCGATGCTACCTCTCTTCACTGCCGCCGACGCCATACACGGCAAAAGGCTCCAGTCGACTGGCCGACCGTGGACTTATCACTGACCGCAACGGCCTCCGCAAGCTCTTGTGCTGGCTCAGTCCGTCTGCGGGCAGAGAGGTCCGTGACTTCCGGATCGACGTAGATCTTATAGGGACGAAAACCATCTTGCTGGGTCGTTGGGAGGACCGGATGCACCACCCACCCACTGGGCGCAGCTTTGGGTTCGCATTTGAGGCTGCGACGACGCGGCCGGCACCCGGATGTCCAAGTTCCGGCCATCATCGGGCCATCACATATGTGCGTTGCTTACGTTGATAGGAGACCCATGAGCATACTCATTTTTATTGTGGCAGGATATGCACGACATGAAGATGATCGTCCGGTTCGAGGTCGATGCGTGCCTGCCTACGGATGCTGGTCCAGTGACGGCTACGAAAACTGCTGATGAGAAGCGTTCTACCAAGGAGACGGCGGCGTCTGTCGATGACCTGGTGGATGCGCTCGGCAGCATGGACCTCCTGGGTTCTGCTCCTGCGATGACAAAGGAGCTGATAAACGTTGTCCGTGCTGGCACACAAGTCCCGCAGGAGGCCCTGGTTGAGGTGGCCTCGCGCTCGACCTACTTTGTCGACCAGCTGGACTGGAATGAACTTTACCCGCAGCTCGCGATCTCGCAGACTCACGAATTCCGTCTAGGCGTGCACGAGCGTGGCACCTTCACACAGTTGCGTGAATGGCAGATCGACTATCCCGGCTCTGGCTCGTCGTCGTCGGACTCGGGCATGCCCGATCTCCACTGCGCAGCGCAAAGAGTTGGCCATGCAGATGGTGCGGCTCGCACGCGTGCTAGAAGATGTGCAGGAGCTCGCGATCTCTCGTGGTCCTGGCCCCGCCGGCAGCTTCAGCCTGGTGTGCGTGGACGGCAAACTGCGTGTGTATGAACGTAGCAACAAGAATAAGACCTGCCTTCCGCCGGACGTGATGGCACGATTTTCCGGGAGCGAAGACTGAATACTGGATTTGCGGTCATGTAGAAAGTGGTCAATATAGTAAGGACGCGATGGGATGTTGCAGTTTGTGTACAATACCACGTTCCTAACCAACGATCGGA
This sequence comes from Lactifluus subvellereus, assembly GCA_022496195.1. Lineage (NCBI taxonomy): Eukaryota > Fungi > Basidiomycota > Agaricomycetes > Russulales > Russulaceae > Lactifluus > Lactifluus subvellereus. Next base: position 8,687 of record WTXC01000581.1, on the reverse strand, counting down.
ACGTCTCATTTGTTTCGATAACACCGCGTTGTTCTGTGGTTGGTTGATGGAGATGTGTGGCTTGTTTGGAACCAAAAGCCAGAAAAAGAGCATCTTTCGTCGTCATAATAGTTTCTCCAGGGCTTCGGAGTGGTTGCAATGTAAGGTGAGGCTTCCCGTTGTGCTCGGAACACGACACTTCGGGGCGCCCGTGATGCCATAATTGTGAACTGAGATGCCCCTCCATTCGCGGTTTGTCCTTCAACTTCGATGACGCTCTCCGAGACCTCCCTCGTCGAAGAGCTGCGTAACCAAAAGCTGTATAGAGACTAACTCGTACGCCCATAATCTTTTTCTTTCTTTATTTTCCTTCCCCATTCTCTCTAGCGAACTCTTATTACATGTTACCTGAACGTCGCTGCTCTCACCATCTCTCTTACAGGCTATCCCCTTCTCTGAATGCGTCCTAGGTCTTCACTTCCCTATGCCAGCGTCGCTCGACGCCACGAATGCTCTCGGCCATCTTTTTCTTCCATACAGTCATGATCCGTAACTGCGCGCCCGACGTCCCTTTACATTCCACAGCGCCGCCTCTCCCTTACTCAGCCTCTTTCCTTCCCCTTTCGACCTTATTGTACGCAGAATCATTAACGCACCCAAAATGTATAAAGTACACAGAAGCCCCTGATGTAGGGGCAGTTCAGCCTTGTGGAAATCGACTCCCACTGTTCTCGAAACGTCTCTGCGTGATCTGCTTCTCTCTTTTCCCTTTTTCCTTTCCCCTTTTCCCTCTCGGTTCTCGACACACTCGCTTAGGCAATCAGGCCAACGCGTGCTCCGGAACGGATCAATCACCTCGTCTTTCCTCCTCCTCATCTCCTTCTGCTTCGCTCTTTATCCTCTCCCTCGCTGCCGCCTTCGCTACGCCTCAGCCGACCGAAGCTTCGACGCCCCTATCAGCTTGACCTGTCCGCCTTGGTCTGACCAGGACGGTCCTGCGCTTTTCACTCGGACTCACGCGTGCGTTAGGCCCGCGCACTTCATTTGGCTGCCCCAGTGAGGCGGAATCTGTGATTCCCCTATCTTGTTTTCATCTTGGTCCGCCACGAGGACTCGGGTTGCTCTAGAGCAGCTCGCCACATGAGCAGACTCCCTGTTGATCTGCCGCCTCGGAACAAGCTAGGAAGGTTCCTCGCCAGATCAACGCTCAGCGAATCTATCACCCCCTCTATCCCAGGAGCCTTGCCAGCTTCGACCAGTCCCCTGGCTGAAGAAATACCTTCCCAGCTAGAAGACGAACCCATCATCGCCCCAGAAGCTCGCCCGGCATCCTCTTCCTTTCCATCTTCCGCTCTCATCTCACGCACCACCTCCGTTCTAAACGCACCGTCACCGGAGCCAGAAATCAATCTACCTAGGACAATATTCGGAACCCCTCTTCACCCACTGACCTACGCGCTGCGGGAGGCTAACCCATTCTCGGACTCTCCTGCCGACTCTGCCGCTTCCGTTCCCGAGGAGGACAACCACAGTCTGGATCGAGACAACGAAACCCCACCCTTACACGGTCCACTAGACGACATTCCCCACTTCCCTACTAGAGTCAACCGCCCCCTACCGATCGCTCCGAGCCGAACGCCCACTCACACGCCCGCACCCCCTACCTTACCTCCCAGACCACCAATTCACTACACCACCCAGCCACCAATCCACTACGCCACCCAGCCACCAATCCACTACATCACCCAACCACCTATGGCGAACCCCCAGATGTACCAGCCTGCACCCCCAAACCAAAGCTATGGCCCAGCAGCCATGCCGGCACAACACTCAAGTCGCGCGCCATACTTCTCTGGACGGGTTGAAGACTCGCTGGAGTACTTCTTGCAGGACTATGAGGAGCTAGCTGAGAGCTGCCGCCTGACAGAACATCAAAAAGTGGAGAAAATTCTACGATACATCCCCGCGTCCATGCATGATCTATGGAAAACTAGGCCCGGCTTTGCTAGTCACTGCTGGCTGACCTTCCGGCATTCTCTGGAAAAGATCTACACCACTGTCTCATTACAAAGCCAGTACTCTAAGCAGAAGCTATATGACTTCATCAGGTACTCTGCCAGATCACGAATGGTCGAGGAACGGGACGTGCTAGTATACTACCGCCGCTTTCTCACGCTAAGTGACCCACTCTTCGACTCGAACCGGCTGACCGTTGGAGAACGGGACACAGCCTTCTGGCACGGCTTCCACCCAGAAGATCGGAAGGAGCTATTCCCCCGGCTCATAGCGAAGCAACCTGACATACTGGCCAACGTCGCCTTTGATTTCCAGGACGTGTACGACGTAGCGTGTGCCGTCTTCGCAGGAAGTCAGTTCTTCCCACTCGAGCTCCAGGACCAATGGGCGGACGAATATCCCCAAGTGAGAGGTAACACCTCGAACCCGGCCTACGAACATTGGTTCGGACCTGAAGAACGCGACCCCCGACAACACGATCACCATCGACACGCGCCAGAACGCGCGCACAACCCCCCGCCACCTGAGCCCCCTGTGCGAGACTACCGCCGCCAGCCAGAACCCGAGACACGCCGCGCCATCACCCCGGCTGTTGAAACCAAAACCGTCCGATTCCGGGACCCCTCCACCGAAGACCAATCGATGGAGGACCTCATAGGGAAGATGCATGGCATGGATATTCGCGAGCGATCCTATGCCATCCTGTACACACAATGCGCTGACAGGTTCCCTATCATCATGCAGACTCTGCCTAAGCCCGAGTTCATTGGAGCTGCGCCCTCCCCAGCGGCTGCATTTACCTACCAAACGCCGTCAGCACCACCACTCCCTGTCAGACCAGCTTGGACACCTTCCCCGATTCACGTACCTGCTGCCGCGCCCGTCCCGGCGGCGGACTCATCCTCGCGCTACCTCAGAAAAAGCGCGCGCATCGACGGCTGCGCTTTTTGCACGCAGCCGACCCATCGCATCCGAGATTGCCCCACCGTCAAAGAGTACCTCGACTCGGGTCGGGCACTCGTGCAAAACGATCGCCTCCATCTGCCTGATGGAAGGCCTATCCCCTACGACGGCTCCGGTCGAGGCTTACAGGGCAGCATTGACTCATGGATCGCCGCGCAGTATCCTCCCACCGCTAATGCACCTGTACAGACCGCTTACATACGAGAGGCACCATCTCCAGCTGCGATGACTCTGGACCAGCGAAGCAGTTCCTCTAGCCGCATAGAGGAGATTGTGGAAGCTAACATCCTCCAGGTCTTTGAGATCACTTGCCCTGACTCAGACGACGAATCTGCCGACGATCCACTCGACATCTTTGAGGTCTTTGCGACCGAAAAGAAAAAGCGGGACAACAGAGCCTCTGGACTACCTGAGCTGTCAGAACCTGCCCTAGCCGCCACCCCACCGCCGCCAAACATCTCCACGCGACCTGGCCCGCAGTACCGCTATCAGGCCGGCGCCGTCGACCATCAGCTTGTCTCAGAGCTACAGGGCTGGCTACTAGACGGCAAACTCACTCAGACCACCCCTGCCCACATCCTCGCCACTAGCCCCACAATTCGCAAGGAAATAGCAGAGAAGCTGCGAATGCGTAAGGTGGAGACTAACAGCTATGAGGAGTCACCTGACCACGACACTCCTCAATCTCCTATCGCTGCGGACTCGCCCTCTCTGGAAGTGATGAGCTTCTCAGTCCCGCAGGAGCCTGCTTTCACCCTCCCCTTACAAGAAATCAACGTGCTAATAGGCGGCAAAGCGTGGGAAGCTGGTGTCATGGACTCCGGCTCCCAGATCGTTGCCATTCGACAGGACTTAGCCCGCGAAGTCCAAGCGCTGATCAATCCCAAGCGGCTCCTCGAGATGGAGGGAGCTAACGGCACCACAGCCTGGACTTTGGGATGCGCTGAGTACCTCAAAATGAAGATCGGTGATGTCCCCTTCAAAATTCATGCCCACGTAGTAGAGCACGCGCCCTTTCGCCTGCTCCTCGGACGCCCATTCCAGAGCGCCCTCCTTTCCTGCGTCGAAGACCTCCCTGATGGGAAGGTCGAGGTCTCTATCCGCGATCCCTCAAATATCGGACGACGCATCATCATTCCATCACAGCCACGCAAAGGGCGATTTGCCAGCGTCCGGATCTTCTCCTACGGTGACGCAGACAGCTCGGACAACCATATTAGCGATAGGCAGTGCTTTATCTCCGACCCTCACCCTGCTGACACTGCCGCATCCACTCTAGCATACAAAAAAGTCGCTAAGAAGTCCGGCCGGTTCCCACTTCACTTCCTGAGGACTTCCGCTGCATACGACGCATCCCTGTCGACCCTTTGCTTTCCCTCTTACCACTTCCTTCTCACCCACCTGAGTTCTCGCCTGGATCTCGCCTTACGCAGGAACGCCTCGACGCACTGGAGCTCAACCGCCACAACTTCTTGTGGCCTGAGGAAATCAAACTACTGCACCACGTCCTCAAAACCAATGAACTCGGACTTGCGTGGACCGAGGCTGAGAAAGGCCGCTTCCGCGACGACTATTTCTCTCCGGTCAAGATACCTGTTGTCGAGCACGTGCCTTGGGCACACAAAAACATCCCGATCCCCACCGGCATCCTCAACGATGTCATTCAAATATTCAAAGACAAGTTTGCTGCGGGAGTCTATGAACATTCTGACGCATCCTACCGATCTAAGTGGTTCTGCATCAAAAAGAAATCTGGAGCGCTCCGTCTCGTGCACGACCTCCAGCCCCTCAACGCAGTCACCATCCGCAACTCGGGAATCCCTCCCCTTGCTGACCAACTTATAGAGGCCATGGCAGGACGAGCATGTTACAGCATGCTCGACCTCTTCGTCGGTTATGATCACCGGACCCTCGACGTTGCATCACGCGATCTAACTACCATTCAGTCCCCTATTGGCGCCATGAGACTGACATGCCTGCCACAGGGATGGACCAACGCCGGTGCCATCTTCCACGAAGATGTCACATTCATCCTAGAGCCTGAGATCCCCCACGTCGCCTGGCCCTACATGGATGACTGCAGCATCAAAGGTCCGCGACACGCAGTGAAACCGAAGACGGAGGCTTCGCCACCATCCCCGACAACCCCAGTATTCGAACCTTCATGTGGCAGCACCTCTCTGAGTACACCGCATCCTCCACCGCTTCTGCTGCGCCGGCGCCACTGTCTCTGCAACGAAACTCTTCATTGCAGTCCCAGAAATCATCATTCTTGGGCATAAGTGTAATTATGAGGGCCGTATTCCTGACGAGTCGAAGATCGCCCAGATCCGAGATTGGCCACCTTGCCGAAGCATCACGGACGTCCGCGCCTTTCTCGGGACTGCCAGCTTCATGCGGATTTGGATCAAAAGCTACTCTTCGATCGCGCGCCCCCTTGTCGACCTCACACGCAAAGGCGAGACCTTCGCTTGGCACCCTCAGCACGAAGAAGCAATGCAGGCGTTGAAAGACGCCATCATCAGTTCCCCCGCCCTCATCACGATCGATTATACATCTGATCGACCTGTCTTCTTAGCCATAGATTCATCCACCCGCGGCGTTGGCTGGATCTTGTCTCAGGAAGGCAAGGACGCCCAGCGACGACCCACCCGTTTTGGGTCGATTTCGTGGAACGAACGCGAGAGCCGTTACTTGCAGGCAAAGATTGAACTCTACGGATTGTTCCGCGCTCTCCGTGCGCTCCGTTTTCACCTCATCGGCATCCACCACCTCATAGTTGAGATGGACGCTTTATACATCCGTGGTATGCTTAACAACCCCGACGTGCAACCTAACGCTACGATCAACAGATGGATCGCCACCATTCATCTGTTTGACTTCAAACTCACCCACATCCCCACTGACAAACATCGCGGACCTGATGGTCTCTCGCGACGCCCGCCGGCCGACGGCGAGGACAACGATGACGACGATGATCCGGAAGAATGGATCGATCATGCCCTCTCCCTCAGCATCTGGGTCGAGACGCGGCTAGCCAACCAGTTCACCGAGTCAGGTAGCATCCTAGTCTGGATGCTCACCATCGACGACGCAACCATCGACGCGCGCCCTGACGCGAAGCGTCTCATGGCCGGCAACCAAGGCCATCGAATCACACCGTCCTGGGTAGCTTTCGCAGATGAGGAACAGCTGAGCAGTGACTCCACAAAAAATGCCTTCCATTCTGACTCCACCTCCCTTCCCACCAGCGAGAACGGCACCAAGCAGGACGGCGAAGTAGATCGCATCCGGCTTTACCTCGCCTCGCCGCAGCCGCCGCCTGAGCTCTCTGGCAATGGACTGACGAGCTTCCTTAACAGAGTCGGACGTTTCCTCTTGATAGAAGGACGACTCTGGCGATGGCAACGCCAAGGACGTCACCAGCTGTACCTCGACCCGCTGCTCCGTCTCCCCATCATCCGCGACGCCCACGACAAATTGGGTCATAAAGGCTTTTACTCAACTCGCTGCACGCTGCTGGACAGGTTCTGGTGGCCATCGCTCGAACATGACGTCAAGTGGTACATTGACACTTGCCACCAGTGTCAGCTGCGCCAGACCACAAAGATCCGCATCCCCCCTATCGTTGATACGCCTGCACCCTTATTCCGTAAAGTTTACGCTGACACCATGTTCATGCCCCTCGTCGGAGGCTTCCGCTATATTATACAGGCCCGCTGCTCCCTCACCGCGTGGCCCAAGTGGCGCGCGCTCCAAACCGAAACTGGACGCACCATCGGCGCGTTCCTCTTCGAGGACATCCTGTGCCGATGGGGTGCTGTCGAAGAGATTGTCACTGACAACGGCACTCCCTACGTCGCAGCGCTAGACTGGCTAGCAGGCAAGTATGGCATTCGTCATATTAGAATTTCGGCCTACAACTCCCACGTGAACGGTATTGTCGAACGACAGCACCGCACCATCCGCGAGTCGATCGTCAAGGCGTGCGACGACAACATCGCGAAGTGGCCGGCGATCGTGCCGCTGGCATTTTGGGCTGACTGCGCTACCATGCGGAAGTCCACCGGCTTCTCCCCCTTCTACATGGCCCACGGCGTCGAGCCCATCCTTCCATTTGACATCACTTTAGCCACCTTCCTCGTCCCTGACCTCACCAAGCCACTCTCGACTGCCGACCTCATCGCTGCGCGCACTCGCCAGCTCGAACTACGCCCAGCAGACCTCGAGCGCATCCACGAGCGCATCCTCAAAAGCCGCTTCGCCTCGGTTCACCAGTTCGAACGCCAGCACGAGAAGGCGATCAAGGACTTCAACTTTAAGCCAGGCGCCCTCGTCCTCGTACGAAATTCGACCATCGAATCGGATCTCGGACGCAAAACCAAACCCCGTTACCTCGGCCCCATGGTCATAGTCCGGAGGACTCGCAACGGCGCATACCGCCTTGCTGAGCTAGACGGCGCGGTTTCTAAACTACGCTATGCTGCTTTTCGTCTCGTACCTTACTTCTCTCACTCACAGACTTTTATTCCAGTTACTAGGCTATTAGACAGGGAGGATCTTATTGCAGTTATCGAAGACGACAACGCCGCGGACGTGAAGGGCCTCGATGATGAGATATAGACATTGACCGGGGACAGTCAAGATTTTGACCCCCTGGGAGATGTAAGGTGAGGCTTCCCGTTGTGCTTGGAACACGACACTTTGGGGCGCCCGTGATGCCATAATTGTGAACTGAGACGCCCCTCCATTCGCGGTTTGTCCTTCAACTTCGATGACGCTCTCCGAGACCTCCCTCGTCGAAGAGCTGCGTAACCAAAAGCTGTATAGAGACTAACTCGTACGCCCATAATCTTTTTCTTTCTTTATTTTCCTTCCCCATTCTCTCTAGCGAACTCTTATTACATGTTACCTGAACGTCGCCGCTCTCACCATCTCTCTTACAGGCTATCCCCTTCTCTGAATGCGTCCTAGGTCTTCACTTCCCTATGCTGGCGTCGCTCGACGCCACGAATGCTCTCGGCCATCTTTTTCTTCCATACAGTCATGATCCGTAACTGCGCGCCCGACGTCCCTTTACATTCCACAGCGCCGCCTCTCCCTTACTCAGCCTCTTTCCTTCCCCTTTCGACCTTATTGTACGCAGAATCATTAACGCGCCCAAAATGTATATAAGTACACAGAAGCCCCTGATGTAGGGGCAGTTCAGCCTTGTGGAAATCGACTCCCACTGTTCTCGAAACGTCTCTGCGTGATCTGCTTCTCTCTTTTCCCTTTTTCCTTTCCCCTTTTCCCTCTCGGTTCTCGACACACTCGCTTAGGCAATCGGGCCAACGCGTGCTCCGGAACGGATCAATCACCTCGTCTTTCCTCCTCCTCATCTCCTTCTGCTTCGCTCTTTATCCTCTCCCTCGCTGCCGCCTTCGCTACGCCTCAGCCGACCGAAGCTTCGACGCCCCTATCAGCTCGACCTGTCCGCCTTGGTCTGACCAGGACGGTCCTGCGCTTTTCACTCGGACTCGCGCGTGCGTTAGGCCCGCGCACTTCAGCAAGAACACGCAGAGCATTGAATTTGACCCACTGGCAAAGCCTGCTCAGGTGAATGCGGACGATAAAACACGGACGCGGAAAGGAATGCTATCGAACGCGACCCTGACTGTCTGCACGAATGGGCAGAAGCAGCTACCGAAGAGTGTGATATCCGCCTTGGGAGCATATGCCAGTGCATT
>WTXC01000580.1:0-10084 GCA_022496195.1 Lactifluus subvellereus | reverse complement strand
GAAGGAGTTATCCGCGCTATTTTGCTCTCCGGCAACCTGTTGTACTGTACAGTACTGTACGGCGCGATTGTCAAGCGCCTTAGCCATGTACGTCATAAGGTTGAACCTGCTAAGGTAAGTTAGGGCTCATTCGTAGCCCACAACATCACATGACATGCATGACACAGGACTCAGGCTTGATAAACACTAATGGTCTATTGACTCGGTTCTACATTCAAATTTTTTAATTCGTTCCTGTAAGTTGTGATAGCAATTTTGTGTGCTCTCATTTTGTCACGCATGACTCACGTGATATTGTGGATTGTGAATACTTCCCAACATCTGGGTGTCCAAGAACAAGAGTTCGGAGCAGGTTTCAACTGGCGCGCAGACGGAAGAGGGCCAAGGTTCAGCCAGAAACTTGAAATCGCTTGCCTTCTCCTGGCCCCTCTCGGACTGGCTACCAACAAATACAACATGATCCTCCACTTCCCGGGCCGGTGGAATATTTGCAATGACGGAAAGCGTTGCAAGGATGGAAGGCGATCGTAGATTCGGAGCGACGAACCCTACTAGTAGGCCCAGCCCCCCCTGAACTCTCGGTCATGGCGGATAGGATGTGATTTGTGAACGACGACGATCCCCTCGATGCCCTCATTCTGCCTCTTATCCATCACAGCCCCAAGGAAGTCTTGGGAAACACCCCTGCTACCAAGTCTCTTGTCTCCCGCGGAGTATTCCTTCAGAACGCTTCCCACAAGCAAGCACCAGGTTTCCTTGATCTGACGAAAAAGGCCGCGAGGGAGAACGACTGGAAGGATGTGATCCTTCACGGTATGCTTCTAGCCCTCGGGATGAACTAGTTTGTGAATTCTTTATATTTTAAAGATGCGCTTTCAAGTTGGACCGAATTACCCCCAGGTCCTTCGCCCCTTGTAAGGCCCCTGTTTCTGTCCCTCTACCTATCGAGAGGCTCGATGATGCATAGTTTAACCCGACCCGCAGCAGATGATCGTTCCAAAAGAATTGTCACAAAAGGCAAGTCCAAATACTTAGCCGTGGCAGTGTACCAACATATCGGCATGGTTACTTAGTTGCTGAGCTTTTCTGGAAGCGAGCTTTGTCGACTCGGACAGGCCGTGTTGAAAGCACTTGAAGCTCACGATTCCCAACAGATGGGTCAGGTGCATACTTATGCACGTTTCTGCTCATCGTCCAGTCATCTGGAATGGGAAAGTCGCGCCTCCTCGACGACGAATTCTCCAAGAGTCATTTCCTGATTCCTATCAACCTACGCCCGGAGAAACCGCGGTGCGTCTATTCTTTTTTTTTTATGCTCGTTTTCTAGGCTTCCGCCCCCCGACGTTGCTGTTCGCGTCTTCCTCACGAAATACGACAGCAATAATCCAGAGTTCAACAGAAATCATATTCCACTGGCAGGGCGTGTAATTTCCTCTTGTCATTGTTTGTCCATACCAAGGACAAGATTGTTTCACTCGTGCCGATAACAAGGAGGACCGCATAGTAAAGTTCAGGGAACTCATGTCAAAGGGCAGACATTTGTCAGTGCAGGGGAGAACAGGCGGAATTTTTACGCGGATGTTGTTAAACAGGCTCAGAAGGTATGCTGACTCTCTTCGTCCTTTTTATCCTTCTCCGAATGGTCCGTTTAAAGGATAGACGATCAGGTCGAAATTCCGAGCAATAATAAATTACGAGGTGCATTTGAAATGCTTGAAGAATGCGTCTGTGACGGGACCTCTTTGAAGGGAAAACGATCCATAGCAGATGTCTTCATCGCATTCGATGAAGCCCATCTGTTAACAGATCATCGGGACCAAACGAATGGATTGTCCCATTACATTGAACTCCGATGAGCTCTTCAGGTGTTTTCCACATCTTCACCGTGACCATTCAAGTTCTTCCTTTCCACTGTTGGCAACATTTTGCAGTTTTCACCGCCACGTACTCATGACCCTTCCAATCGCATCTACCAAGGCGCATTCGAACTACCACCTCCTTTCATCGAGCTTGGCTTTGACCAACTCGTGTGGAGTCGCAAGGTTATATACAAAACACTCGAACAACTCACTTCCTCGGAATGCATCGCACATGGGAAGGCCATTGTAAGTCGTAACTTACTGCGTCTTTCTGTCCTCTCACAAATTTCCAGGTGGGGTACAATGTATGATCTTGGCGACAAGCAAGTCCGCCATAGGTTGCTCTTTTTCGCGATTCAAAAACTACTTAACAATCTCAGTTCTCACAGAGGACCAGCAGTATGCAGTTTTGTCTCAGCGTTTGGCCCTGGACATCAATACCACGGCATACGACTCGGCACCCCTGATTGATGCTTCTGAAAAAATCCTGAAGCAGATAGCTAACCATATGCGCGTCTGCGTAGAGATTAGAGATGGAATGAAAATCATACGTGGCATTGCCACTTCCGAACCTATCTTTTCGGAGGCCGCTTCTTATATCATGAGGCAGAACTTCCCGAACTTCGACTTGGCTGAATCCCTTTCAAACGTAAGTGGGTTCTCGATCCACTTAGGAGATCGTGGAGAGTTATTGGTCGCTGCATTCTTCACATGGGCTCGTGACAACTCGATCGTGAAGCAACTTCCGTCACTTCTCCGTCGAGGTACTGTTCTCCTGTCTCCTTTTCGAGCCAATTGTCCAATCAATGTTCAATGACACACCGTCGATAGGACCATCAAAAGCCGAAAAGCGGACAATGGGAGAGGTTACTCGTGCTGCACACATGCGTTTCAACCACTTCATCCAATATCAAGAAAAAATATTCATAGCACATCGATATCTAATCGCAGTCATGGTACGAGGCGCAGCCGTGTTGGGTGCCAACTGTCAAGCTGGCATTGACATGGTTTTCCCGTATCTGTATGGCAGCACTGTCTTCGACGACAAGAACGTTAGCTTCATCACGGTCCAAGTGAAGGACGATAGCAAATTCAGTGTACCCGATGCCGAACTCTTCCGACAAATAGATCCCTTCCAATGAAGTCTGCTTGACAAATCAGATCGTAATGTATCAGGCGGCCCTTTCTCCATTCCCATCATTCGTATTGTTTTTGCGCTCCGCGGGAATCAGTCCAGGGTCGTTCACATGAGGTACTCGTCGCCGTCGGAGGGTGCCAGTCCGGCGGGTCTGGACAACTGCGGAGAACCCTGCTTCGCGTCATACGACTACTGGTGCTCGGTAATCGGTCCAAAACTCCTCCAACTGGTTGGAACGGCATATGACAAGTGGGAAGGGTTGCTAGACAAAACAGATCCATGGCCTTCCTTTCAATATAGAATCAGAAGATTGTAGGTGTACCGATTTATGGGTAAAGGCCCGCCAGGTATTTCGGGTGATAAAGATCTTGTCGGTACGTGAGTCCGTTTAATCTCCTATGGCCATTGCACTGCTCGAAGCAGTGCAATTGACCGCGGTGTTGTTCAGCGACAAAGCGCAAACGGAGCAGTTTTTGGACAAGACGGAGGAAGAGTTAGAAGAGCCCGCCATGCATGCTACGACCCCGTCTAATCTCCTCCTGTCTATTCGCCCGCTCTTTGCTTGTTAGTTCCCACCATCCTACCCTCCCTATTATATATCGTACCCGCACTTGTCATGCAGGTAAAATCGTCCCCATGTCAAAGTTCATCCCTTCTGCAACCGACGCGACATCTATCGCCACCATCCGCACTCTCGCAGCGGATGTTGTCGGAAAAGCAAACTCGGGTCACCCAGGTCAGCCTAGTTTAACTTAGTGTGATCCGTCGTAATGTATTTCTGGGTGCCCTAGGTGCCCCGATGGGGATGGCCCCTGTGACCCATATCCTCTTTACTCGGTCAGTATATGTCATCGTACCTAGCCTTTTCACTTCATTAGACCCTTTGGAACCAGCTTTTTCAACGCAAACCCAAGAAGTTCAAAGTGGTTCAACCGTGACCGTTTCGTGCTTTCTAATGGGTATGTTTCTCTCGGTGGCACGACGGGTAGAAAGTCCTGACAGTCTCGTGATTTCGTTTCTAGTCACGGGTTGGTCTACTTTATTGCTTGCGCAAAATGGCTCTCATCTCCCAAGTAGCTGTGCTCTTCAATACATCGCCCTCCATCTCTTGGGCTATAAGCTCTCTTTGGACGATCTCAAGGCGTTCCGTCAAATTGACTCTCTGACTCCCGGTCACCCTGAGGCTCACCATACTGACGGTCGGGAGCTTCGATCACCGTAAATCATGCGCATATACTTATATACTTTTCAGGTATCGAAGTCACTACTGGACCTCTCGGCCAGGGTATTTCCAATGCTGTTGGCTTGGCCATAGCACAGGCACATTTAGGAGCCATTTATAATAGAGAGGGGTTCGACCTCATCAACAACTACACGTACGGTGGGTGTACAGCGACGGACGTGCAGACCTATACTGAATCAATTGAATAGCATTCCTTGGAGATGGTTGCTTGATGGAAGGCGTTTCTAGCGAGACATGCAGTCTTGCGGGACACCTCCAACTCGGCAATTTGATCGCCGTGAGTTCCTATCTTACTATCTGGATCTGGATCTCAAGTCTTTTCTAGGTCTGGGACGACAACCGTACGTCACAATCGTGTTTTCACAGGAAAGTACGCTGAAGTAATACATCAGATATCTCGATGGACGGTGACACTGCCGTCTCCTTCACTGAGAACGTCGAGCAGCGTTACCTTGCTTATGGTTGGCAGGTCCTGCATGTCAGAGACGGCGACCAGTAAATCACAGTGCCTCTCCCCAGCTCCCTCTGTTCTGATTTCGATGTAGTGACCTAGAGGGTATCTACAACGCGATCGCCGAAGCACGCCGCGAGAAGAACAAGCCGACGCTGATTCGTCTGACTACCACCATCGGTTACGGTTCAAAGCAACAAGGCACTCAAGGTATCCACGGATCTCGTGAGTGTCTGCCAGCGGCATACTATCACGAATTCGAGTAAATCCAATATCTCCGCAGCTCTGAAGCCCGACGACATTGCTGCCCTCAAGACCAAGGTTGGCTTCAACCCAGACATTCGTTCCACGTCCCAGACGAGGTCTATTCAGCTTGGGCAGTAGTTGGTGAGCGTGGCTCCGCGCTCGAAGCACAGTGGCACTCTCTTCTTGCTTCCTACGCCAATGCGTACCCCAATGAGCACACAGAACTCACACGCCGGGTTGCTGGCCGGCTCCCTGATGGCTGGGAGAAGTCCCTCCCGTATACAAGTCGACGGACCCTGCGCAGGTCCCTCGCAAGCTATCAGAGATTGTCCTCACCGCGATCACTCCGGCGCTTCCAGATCTCCTTGGTGGTTCTGCAGACTTGACGGGCAGCAATCTCACTAGGGTCAAGGGCACGGTCGACTTCCAGCCTGAGAATACAGGACTTGGGAGTTACAAGGGCACTTACATTCGATATGGTGTTCGTGAGCATGGGATGGGTGCCATCGCTAACGGGATCGCAGCTTATGGTGGTATCATACCATTTGTCGGGACATTCCTCAATTTCGTGTCCTATGCTGCTGGTGCAGTACGTTTGTCTGCCCTTTCTAGGCTCCGCGTCATCTGGATCGGTGGGTATATCCCCCTTTTGAGCGCGACGATGACATCGGTGGCCAATGATAATTACTTGTACAGCCACCCACGACTCGATCGGTGGCGAGGACGGACCCACACACCAGCCCATTGAAACGGCAGTCCACTTCCGCTCAATCCCTAACCTCGCGTTCTGGCGTCCTGCAGATGGCAACGAGGTATCGGCAGCCTACCTCTTTGCGCTCCGGTCAACAGAGACACCGTCAATCCTCTCGCTTTCACGTCAGAACTTGCCTAATCTCGAGAACTCATCTATCGAGAATGCCTCCAGGGGTGGCTACGTCGTGCACGATGAGGAAGGCGAGGACCTGACGATCGTAGCGACAGGCTCAGAGGTCAGCATTGCTCTCGAGGCGGCTGGCATGCTCAGCGCGCAAGGCATCAAGACTCGCGTTGTATCACTCCCCTGCTGGCTCGTGTTTGATCAGCAGCCACAGGAGTACAGACTCAGTGTGCTGCATAGCGGCGCTCCCATCCTGTCACTCGAGGCGCTCTCGGTACGAGATAGTTTTAGTGTTTCCTGCGAAGTAGGCTGCTAACAATGAGACCATAGACCGCTGGTTGGTCAAAGTATAGTCACGAACAGTATGGTTTGCAGACTTGGGGTGCATCTGGTTCGTACAAGAAGGTGTATGAGAAGTTCGGAATCACCGGTGGCAGTACGTTTCCTTCCATACACGGAAGCTTGCTTTGAATCTCACCGTTTCGCAGACATCGCCGTTGTCGGAAAGAAGGTAGTTGATTTCTACAAGACAAAGGGGGGCGAAGTCGTGTCGCCTTTGGTTAGGGCCCTCTAGACTTTAGATTCGTTTGCACCGGTTACAAAGAACAGTTAAAAGGAGATAGGGTGTAAACTTTGCTGCTGGTGTCTTTTCGAGTAACTTGGTGAGCGTCGTCACTGAAATGTTTGTAGTCTGGCGAGTATCAATGTTACGTCTTGAGAGTTTGTTTCATGTGCCGCTCGGTCTGCTCGACATATACATGACCCTGGCCTGAAAATGATAGCAGTCTAGTGACCGGAACGCCAAATGACGACCAGCCTGATTATTACGCGGTTTCACTAACAAGGGATCTACTTCCTAACGACATTGACCGTGTCCCAGACGTGCCTTTCCTGATCCTCCTTAGCAACCTCAAGGACATGAGGCTTCAAATACCGAATGTCCTAAGTGCGCAAACGGAAAGAAAGAAAGAGAACATCAGCACTGGCGCTAAGATATTCGTGAGAGACATGCCTCCTCGGGCTTGATCCACTCGGAGGGGGGGAGATCTTTGTGAAGAACACTAGTCTGTGACGCGCGCTTGAACCGAAATGCACGGTCGTAAGCCTCGAGAGGCGTCAAGCGAGTCAATGCCTATATGAACAAAGCGTTCAGTATAATCTGCGGAAGCAGACGCGGAGAGGACAAGGCCAGCGCACCCTTTGAACATCAGGACGCTCCTCGACGACTGCATGCAGGGAAAGATAAGAAGAGACGGGGATGAGCATTTAGTGCTACTCGCGCCGGGCGCAGCAAGAGAGAGAGTGGCGCGGGCGCGGAGTTTGGTGGGAGATTGGAGACGCACGGAGGTCATCGTAGAGAAGGCCCATTTTGCGGTAGCCGGCCAAGTTGGCGTACCAGCTCGCGATGGGCTTGAGCCATTTTGAAAGAGTGCGGGAGGAGCGCACGTAGGGAGCAAGAGACAGACCAAGAGGGCCGGACAGCATCGTTTCAAATCGAATGTGTGTTACAGTACAGGACAGTGAACCGGAGCCGGTCGGGTCGTCCGGAGGACGGCGTTGTTTGTGCGTGTTGTAGGTGGGAAACGATGGGCGGCTATCCGGATTAGGGAGATTGAAATGATCAAGTTTCTAGTTAAAATCTGCACATTCTTTTTTGCATTGACGCACCTCTCTTTCCTTCCTTCTTGCCAACAGCAACCACAAGAACAACAAATTCCAGTCATGTCTTCTATTCATGAGCGTACGTACATCATGGTCAAGGTCTGGTTACCCTACTCTCCATCACCCTGCCTGCGGATGTGCTCATGGAGAGGACCGTCGTGGTCGCACTCATCGTAGCCCGACGGCGTCCAGCGCGGTCTTGTCGGCAACATCATTGGCCGCTTCGAGCAGCGCGGCTTCAAACTCATCGCTCTCAAGCTCGTCCATGCAACCCCTGAGCACCTCGAGAAGCGTGAGTTTATCCCTCACCATCGCGACGAGCTCATACATCTCACTCACTCTTTTCTTCTGGCAACGTGCAGACTACGAAGACCTGAGGGGAAAACCCTTCTTCCCTGGTTTGATCAAGTACATGGCTTCGGGTCCCGTCGTTGCCATGGTCTGGCAAGGCCTCGACGCCGTCAAGACGGGCCGTGCGATGCTCGGCGCGACCAACCCGCTTGCTTCCGCACCTGGTTCGTCCGCCATCGATGCGACTTCTTCCCCCATACTAAACGTGGCGATACCCTTCGCATAAAACAGGTACTATTCGTGGGGATTTTGCGCTCGCCGTTGGCCGCAACATTTGCCATGGTTCCGACTCGGTCGAGAATGGTGAGAAGGAGATTAAACTGTCGGTCTTTGTTTTTTCTGCCACGGTACACGTAACGCTGATACGTATCACCTTACTGCAGTTGGTTCCCTGAAGGAATCGTTCAGTACGAAGCCACGCTCGCCTCTTGGATCTTTGAGTAGACGATGGTGTCGTTGGTGACATAGAAGCGACGTGATGTTCCACAATTGTAGACATAACAAAATAAATGGGTTTGGTCATTTCATCGCCTTGATTCAGCGCGCGTACGTGTGTGACCGCTTGAGGAGGGAAGGGAAGATCGCAATATAAGCACACATGATCTCGAAAAGAGTCGGGTTCATGTGTCATTTGATGTAAAAAGACCTGTTGGGTTCCGCGCGCCTGCAGGTATAGCCGCCGCTCATACAACACTACCACATGCCAGGGCCAACCTTTGCTTTCTTACAAAGTTACATAGTATATGTGTATGTGTAATAAGACCAGCTGGCCGCTGCAAACACGCAGCGTGAAATGATAGTTCACGCACGTTCTTGCGTGACGTGCGACAGAAAAGGTTTGGTTGGTTATCAGCAATCAGCGATCATCTTTACTTCTTTGGCTTCTGCTCGCCTAAAGTACTCACGTATAGAACACGATTCAGGGGGACAGAACCGACACGAGGCGGGCCATCATGGTAATGCGTAAAATTTCCGAACGTGCGCGGCGTGCAAACAAGACAGCAGGACAGGGACGCCTTGTGCGTACGTACGTACACGTATTGAGGTGAAGGGGAGCGCTGGACGCGGCGACGTCTTATAACAGGTTCGGGTTCAGACATGTGCCAGTGCCAGTGGCGCCGGGCACTGGCACTGGCAGTGACACACGGAAAGGGCGGGCCGGATCATTTACTGACCGTGATCTTTGTTCAAGTCGTCCGTATCGAGACCATACCATTTGATTAGCATACAGTAGATTGCCTCGAGAACGCAAATATTTAATTCAAGTTATGTATTCGAGTTAAAGATTCTTACCATCCATCACCATTTGTACTACTTCGAGTCGTGGAGGTTACAGCAAAAGATGCGGTGCCTCTCGTAACCCACGCCAGTTTCGTGTTTTTCCCGTCGCGCCGAGTCCAAGTACAGTCTTCTAGGTTCTTGAGACACCCAAGCGTAATCTTCAACTGACACTTGGAACTTGACATTTTGATCAAAATTAGTTATCTAGGTTTTGGATCTAGGGTGTCACACAATAATAGACGGGGTGCCGCCGAACAGATATGTTCGTCTACTCTACTCGCGTGCTTAAGTACATTACGAATATGTATGTCTTTTATCTTATCAATGCACCGATCGTTTGCATATGTTCCGAGTGCCCTATGAGCATCCGTGCGATCCATCGCGTTCCGCTCCGCTACCGTTCTCCGTAGTACGCTCCGCTCGCACGCTAGCCTGCTGGCTCCGGATTGCCCCTAACACTAGTATCAAGTAAATACGATTTAGAAGCTACTACATATTTTTCGAATCCAAAGTGATGTGGTAAGATGTATGTGAGCAAATCTAATGGCGAGTCGAAAATCAGCGATTCGGGACTTGAACAGCGTGACAGGCTGTGGCATACCGCCAGCGGAAGCGAAGATCAAAGAACAGCCTCCATTGAGCAGGCGCATCTCGTCACTTTGTGTGATTGAGTGTCACACTTTCCAAAACTCACGTGGCTCAATTTGGAAAAATACCTTGAATCAAAAGCTGGCTTGTAGGTAGGATACTAGGTACCCTATCATGTAAGAAAGTAATGTATAGATGATCCGATAGACTTCAGAGCAATCCTTTCATGCTGGCAAAAATTGACCAAAACCGGACCTTCTCATAATTCCTATGGCACAGATACTTTTGCGATAGACATGATTTTTGGTCAGAGTGTCGGACATAGATGTATATACTCCTAAAAATACTTACGACAGGATCGAGTAAATTTTGCAGAGGTTTCCCTATG